>VMDO01019349.1:14992-39955 GCA_007922755.1 Pedetes capensis | reverse complement strand
TAAGAATGAGGTCAATATAAATGGACTAGAAATCGCATGTAATTGTTCTAACAAGATAGAAACAAAGACCACTACAGGAAAAGTTTCTATCTTAAACAGAAATGGAACCCAAGGACATATAGAAAAATACTATATAGTAAAAGATAGAGAAGACTTGGATGGGAAACTTAGATGGGAAGGAGGGGAGGGGGGAAACATAAAGGAGGGTAAGGGGTAACCTATATGAATAATGCTTATCAAATTGCATATATGATAATTGTCACAATGAAAAGCATTTCAAAATGAATCACATTACGATGTACATTAAAAATTTCTAATAATAAAAAAAATATCAAAAAAATAAACCAAAAATAAGAGGCACTGACATAATCACGAGCACTTTTCACATAAAGAGAACTGGATTTCTAGAAATTATACTTACTTTGCCAGACTTGAATGCAGTACCATGACGCTTATCTGAATAGTCAGAAAATAAATGAGGCTAGAATTAAACTAGATATGCTGGTTAAGATGTCTTTAAAATGTGCTTTCAGAGTCATAAAATTCATTTGGAAAACCAGAGCTTATAAATATTTGTTTATCTCCATTTCAGCTCCTAGTTTGTGATATATGTGCATATACACTGTGTAGTCACAGTATTAAGGATTTCTTCCTTACGAGACCTCAGTTATCTTCCTGGAGCATTTACCATGTTGTGTATGTTTTCTTCTTCTTCTCTAAACTATGAACATCCTGAGAGCAACCTAATTCATTTTTTAAATCCCCCACTAGTCTAATTCATGACACACAGTAGATGATCAGTAATTTCTGATTGAACAAATTCATGATAAAAGTGAAAGGAGCATGATTCATAGAGTTTTCAGTGATTGGTGGTTTTGGGGATTGTGGAGTAGGCTTCCAGGTCCTTCTCCCACTTTTTGTGGTGTTGGGAATTGAACCTAGGGCTTCAGAGACCGCAGAACAGCACTCTACGAACAGAGCTAAACCCCAGGCCACCAAATACTAAAGGAATAATAATATCGATTGTATACAAACTCTTTAAAAGCTTGGATTCACATTCTCTTCCCTTTCTCTTCTAAACATTAATTAAATTTGAATGGTGTTTCTCTGGATATTTTATATTATTCTATTTTGGCATCTTGAGAAATTTTACATTAAAATACTGAAAAATGTAAAAACAACCCAAATGTTTTCTGTGCATAACATTTCTTTGTTTGTATTAAGTAATGAATTAAAAAAAAGTGAAGGAGCACAAAGAAGAATCTGTGTGAAGCCTTGGCACCATAATCCCTCATCAAAGGATGAACTCACTGGGCCTTTACTTTCTCCCAAGGAACTACCATCCACAAGGTAAACTGAAGGGGGTTCTCCTTGGATGGAAACTCCCATTCTATGAATTTTGTGAATCCTATCCTATGAATCTGCGTAAGTATTTTCATCATGAAGCTTTTTGTAATAAGCTCTAGGCTCTTCACTTAGAGAATCTGTCTGAAACATATAAAGCACTAAAATTAAGAAGTGAATATGTGAATGATTAAGAAGTGATGTGAAATGATTTTGGAAAACACCGTCAAAGCCCTAGAAGGAGAGATCTTACCAAGCAGATATTTTAAAAACTATTTTAGAGCAACAGAAACATGGAAAGCTTCCACCTTATTACAGGAGGCTTGAAGACTCCTGAGAGCAAACTGGAGTAGAGCACAAAATAAACAAGCAACAACAACAACAAAACAAAATCAACAAAAGAGCTCCTACAACTTTCATCTTGCCACCTTCCTGAGCACTTGGTTTAGTACTTCAAAGCCCAGGGTAGTCATGGATCTTATGTGCTGAATGAATTTGCTTTGGGATGAAGTGGTCCATTTGGCAGGGCAATAGTGGCAAAGGGGAGGGGGATCAGAATTCAGCTGGCATTTCTGACCATCACAGGAAAGGAGTTATTATTCTAATGGAGAGAATTGGCTCTGCCAGAGAAAGAACTCAATTGCTGGTAGAGTCCTGTCTTTCCAAGGATTAGGGCAATTGACTAGGTAAGTGTTTTATATGTAACAAGAGCTACATGAATTTACACTAGGGTATCTTCAAGCTGAGGAAGATCTTGTCATTTTAGGAAGCTGATGACCAGAGTATCATACTAAATTTGTGGATTAGTAGCAAGAAATTGAACCAGGAGGAGTCTGAGGCCCAGTCTGAGTCCTAACTACTTCCTTTACTGGCTCCCAGAGCCATGGGCTGTCATTTTACATCCGGGATTTCATCTCATCTTCTGTAAACAGGAGATGAGGTCACCTAGGGCCAACTTCATGGAGTGGTGAGAATCAAATACGACAACAGAAAAAGTATTTAGAATTTGTAATGTGGTATTAAAGAGGATTGTTTAGGTAGGGAAAACTTCAAAAGATACTAGTAAAACACACTCTAATTCCATTTTTTATTAAACCACTCACTGGTTTTTAATCTTGGACATGTTATTTAAGCTCTCTAGGCTTCAATTTCCTCATCTACAAAATGGGAATGATCATATTACCTACTTAATGGGGTTGTTGCCCGCAGCTGTACCACTGTTGCATCCAATCCCATCAGACCTTGGAAACTGGTTAGTCAGGCCTGGTTAGTACTTGGATAGGAGACTGCCTGGGAAGACTAGGTGCTACAGGTTTGGGAGAAGGACCCAGCAACCTACTCCCAAAACCAATCAGCTATTGAAAACCCTATGACAGCAGACAAGTACTAACAATAGTGTTTTGTCTGTTGTGTATGGTGTTGCTACTAGTCGAACAGCAACTCAACAGCACCACCACCAACAACAATGGGGTTGTTGTGATGATTAAGTTAAGATGAAAAAAATGATTAGAATTATGTTTTTTAAAGAAAATAAAATTAGAGTAATGAAATGTCTCAAATAAAACAGTGAAATGAGATTTCATGTAAATGATAGGTCATTTATTTTTGATGAATATGAGCTATGTTGCTGCAGGCATTTTAATTTGGTAGTGAAGGACTTGAAAAAGCTTGTCTTGAAACACCATTGGATAT
Source organism: Pedetes capensis (assembly GCA_007922755.1). Taxonomy (NCBI): domain Eukaryota; kingdom Metazoa; phylum Chordata; class Mammalia; order Rodentia; family Pedetidae; genus Pedetes; species Pedetes capensis. Next base: position 36,919 of record VMDO01019349.1, on the reverse strand, counting down.
ACACGTACCCATAGACAACTTGTCAGTGGCCTAAGGTTAAAGCTCTAAGATAAACTGCAGAAATTTGACCCTCATTCTATTTCTGAATTTTTTTATTACATCAAATGCTTAGGCTTTGTCATTGGCTTTGTATGTGCTTATGTTCGTTGAACTGGGTGACAATTCTTTATGATCCCCATGTGTTATCATTCTTTGGAGTTCATTGTGACTTTCTTGTACAACCATGCAAAAGAGGTTTGAAACATAGAGTCCCATCAGTGGTAACCAAATGTATACTATAACCTTGGACTCAAAGCCATCTTATTGGATCACTGTTGAAGCATCATTCTGTTTGGCTTCAACTACACTTTAACTTTTGACTTCATATATTTTCCAACTACTCCTTTCTTACCCAAGAATATTTCCTCCCCTGAAAAAATGCACATATTTTTAAATTGCAATTTTGTGATCACATGTTCTGAATGCTGCAGGAATGAAATACACACAAAAGATAAATAGTCACAGACAATTTGAAATGTGTCTCAAAAGGTTGTTGCAGGTGGTCAGATGCACTTGGATGTTTTTTTTTTTTTTGCACTTAGAGATTGAACCTAGGGCCTTGCAGATACTCTACACATGCTCTACCACTGGGCTGCACCCCCAACCCAGTTTTTACTTTTTTATTCTGAGTCAGAGTCTCACTAAATTTCATAAGCTGCCTCTGGCCTTGAACTCAGGATCCTTTTGACTCCACTTCCAGGTTCCTGGGATTACAGGAATGTGCCATTGCACTGGGCTTGTAATTGGATTTTTTACATTGCAAAACCAGTATTGTAGGGCACTGTGCCTTACGGGTATCAGGGACAGTCAAGATGGCGCGGAATGGAACTGCTTAAGGCAGGTATACCTCAGTTGTTTTTAAAAAAATGTGATTGGCTACCGCTGCTTTCACGCTCATGATCACAGCATGATCTCTATAAGAAATATATCATGGGTCAATGCATGCTCAGGGTGACCTTTTCACTGATTGCTCCAAACAGGATGATTGACTATTACTTCCCTTTTTGATTACTACAAATGTAGTTAAGCTTCCTTCGTAAAGTTAGTTCCTTCTCTTCCCCCTCCACTGGAGACTGCTGGGTGTTTCTTGCACCTCCACACACTTACCTTTCTCTGGGTGTTGAGGTCCAGTTGCAGGTGACAGACCCGACAAGTATCAGTCACACCATCTGTTTATGAGAAAGAATTTATGAGCCATCCTTGTAATTTTAAATACAGGGACTTCAATTAGTGACACAATTATTGAATCTATTTCCTCATTTTTTTAATCCTATTCCATCAAGATTGACCAGGCGGGAGTAAGTTGGGATACTCTGCAGCTCCATTGGCCAACAGCATATACCACCGAGAGGCTCAATTACACAGGCAGGCTGCCCCTGGAGGCCAAGTGGCTCATGCTGAATGAATAGCAGAAGACATGATCTCTCTTCCCTGTCCACAGCTGTTTAGATCACAGATCACACTTCACCCATGCTGGGCCAGGTTCTTACTTTGGGGAAACTGGATTTAGAACTCAGTGACAGGATCTTGAGTTCAAAGGACAGGTAGGGCTGTTGGAGCAGCTATTTTCTATCACAGACACTGCAAAACAGGTGGAACTCATCACAGAAGGAGAGAAGCAGATGTGAGGAGAAGACAGACCACTTAGCAAGGGAGTGAGATAGAAGGGAGCATTGAGGCTGCTCTAGTTTATTAGTTACTTTGCTTCATTTCCAGGCCATCTAGAAGACTGATCAGGCTTCCTGCCCTTGATTCTGTAAAAGACCCTTAAATCCTTCCCGTATGATCTCCTTTTCCCCCTTAGTCTAGGTTGAGTAGGTTTTTGTTAGTTTTAACCAAATAATCCCTGACCAGGACAAGTGTGTAGGCAGCAAATAGTGAAAGGCAGAAATAGTGAAACGGTTACTGCTATTATTGTCTATTATGGTGTTTGATTGGGTTCTGCTATAGAGCAACTGTCTTCTCAGGTGGACTGCCTGGAGGTTTGTTAGGTATTGGTCTTTCTTTATAGGTATGGCTGCTATGCTGAGGAAATCTGGTAATCACAAATTTGTTATTCACTAATCAATTCCATAGATACCTAGTGAGTGCCTTACTCATGCCAAGATGTTCTGAGAGACAGTGGTGATAGCCAACTTAGCAAAATCAAGTCCCTCCTAGTCTCTAGGAGCTCAGTGTTAATAGCCTAAATATGTTCCTTAATCATGAAGATACTGACTATGACCCAATAGCAAATTTTATTTTAATTCTATGATAAAAAAGTCTTTCCTTCCCATTGCACAGCAAATATTATTATGAGACGCCTTAAGAAAGTTTAAAATCCAGATATTAGATAACTGGTTCTTTAAACAAAAAACTTCTGATGATATGAATATAGTTCACGCATCTATGATACAGAATATTTTGATGTTTAAAAATCCAATTTAAAATTTTGTACCAAAAATCATACAGATTAATTCCCTTTCAGATTCTCCTTTGCCTTGGCAGTGTTCAATTTCTTTCCTTAAAAAAGTATTTGCCTAATGTTGCTTCTGCATTTCTGTCATTAAGGGCAGGATCTGACACCTGAGCTATGTGCGTTCTGTATATTAGTGCTCTGTGACTCAGAAAGCAGAGTTTTCCCTCTGGTCAGAGGCAGGAGATTTACCTCTTGACTTCCTCTTTGTTTTTTTCCTTTCTTTTTCTTTTGTTGTTGTTGCTATTTTTGTTGTGCTGGAGGTGGGACCCAGGGTCTTGAACATGCAAGGTAAGTGCTCTACCACTGATTCCCAGCCTCTTTTTTTTCCTTTGGATTGTCCCTTCCAGTAAAGCAGCTCCTTATGTAAAACTTGGATCTAAAGAAGAAGGAGGAAGGGGAGAGGAAGAAGAAGAAGATGGAGGACAAGAAGGAGAAGCAGCAGCAGAAGAAATTATCCCGGAGCAAAGGATCCCATCTGTAACTGTTTACCTGCAGGCTCTGTGACTTGCTGAGTCAGAGGCAGCAGGAGGCAGGCCTGGGATGTCTCAAGCTCTGTCTCCCTCTGGTGACCACTGTTACTATCTCTGGACTCCCACAAGGCTGTGGCCATTGCTGTTTTTCAGAGAAGCCAAAATCTCCCCAGATAAAAGTGCTCCCCCTTTTCCCTTTGGGGGCTCTGTGAGGTACACCATGCATCACTACTGAGCGTGGTTGTGTGGGTTCAGGGGCCAGTTCCACTGCTTAGTGTGAAGCATCCAGACAGAGCCTTCCAGAAGCCTCAGGACCTGCTTCCTCAGCTGAGAGAGGAGGAGGGAGGCATGTTCCTCAGAGGTGGTTGTGAGGAATGAACAGCATTTTCCATGTCAGCACTTTGCCCTGTGCCTGGTACAGAGAGAGCACACATTGCTTGTTTGGGTTTGTGCCCTGTCCCTGGTCACCATGATGTGTTGGGTGGCCATCATCAGAGGGAACTGGGATCTTTTGAGACACTGAAACACTGGGGAGCACAGCTTTCTGACAAGAGACAGGAATCTGGAAATGAGGTGTTGGTTAAGAAAAGATGGATGTGCACCTTATGAGTCCATGTTCATGTAGGAACTCATAGTTCACGTTTTCAGGTCATATCCTAGCAAGGACAGCACATAAGGAAAAAAAGATAAAATTTTCAGATTTTAGTCACTGGAAGAATTTAAAGTTTCTACCTCAGGGATATCCTAGAGTGTGACATCTTGGGTCAAAGCCCAATTCTACTACTCTTCAGCTGTTCAACTTCTGGCAAATTATTTGTTTTCTTTTTCTTCTGAGGCTCAGTTTTCTCACCTGTGAAATGAGAATGAGTTATTTCCCATTCTCCACAATATTCTTGTGACCATTTAATGAAAACACACCCACACCAAACACCTAGCAAATGCTTGCTCAGAGGACACGATCTCTTTATATGTTATCAATCCTAATCCAAGCTGAGCTTCTCACTCTCAAAGTAAAAGAGCCCAGTGTCAAGGGAGAACACTTAGTAATAACAGAGCAATTTCTGAAGGAATGGGATTAGCAGGAAAGGAACCCAATTCCTTTAAAATGTGCTTTTCAGAACTGGCTGCATATTGGAACTGCCTTGGGAACTTCAAAAAAAATGTTTAAGCCAGGGCTCCACCCTCTGAGGTTCTGATGTAATTGATGGGGGGCAAGGGAGAGCTGGCACTGAGTTGTATAAAAGCTCTCCAGATGATAATGTGCAGCCAAAGCTGGGAAGTACGTCTTTGAGAATACCTTTTTACACACATGGACAATGCTAGATTGCTTTTTTTCTACACGTTCCTACAAAATCTCCTAAGATATATAAGCCAAAATGCAATTGAAGAACAGAGTGTATTTGCAATCAGAGCAGTTTAACTACTTTTCAAAGATCAGGAAAAAAAATGAGTAAGGACATATAAGTCCCAACAAGTATTTCTGTAAATTGTGATGCCCTCCAGGACTGGGAACCTTTGTTCTCTTTGAAACTCCCATCATTTATATAGGGCCTTTCTCATGCCTCAGAGATCTAAAACCAGAGTTATCATAACACCAATATACACAGGAACCCAATCAATGCCAACATCAAGGGAAACGTTAGAAGAGAGTAGTCTTTGTGACAGATATGGAAGAGCTCTTGTAGAATGAGTGGGGTGACAACATGGAAAGATTATACCCCAACATCAGTGGCAAGGGACTTCAGAGGGAAGCCACTAGGGTTCTATTTGTCCTGGGACCAAGGGTCCTTCTGGGAATAACTTATATCTCAGCCAATGGCTATTGCTAGCCACTAGGGATAAGCTTCCTGGGAGAGTGGGGATTTGAGGATGGTACTGGAGTAGCACAGCAGGCAAGGGCTTCTTTGCCAGTCAAAGGGAAACAAGTGCAAAGAAAGAAGTCCCCCTGCAGGGAGAAAGATGGAGCAGATCTAGTGAATCTTGTTGTTAGGTGCCATCTGGTTGAGTTCCTGACTCATAGCAACTCTCATAGGGTTTTCAATGGCTGATGGCTTCAGGATTGCTTCGGGAGTGGGTTGCCATATCCTTCTCCCATTTTTGCAGTGCTGGGGATCAAACCCAGGGCCTCAGAGTGCACAGAGGAGCACTCTACCAACTGAACTAAACCCCAACCCCCTCTGTTAAGTTGTTAAGTGCTGTCGAGTCTGTATCCGACTCATAGTGACCCTCTGTACAACATGGGAAACATGATTGTCAGTGCTTCTCTGCTGTTCATAGGGTTTTCAATGGCAGATTGATTTTTGGGAGGGGGTTGCCAGGTCCTTCTCCCAAGCCTACAGCTTCTGGTGTTCCCAGGCAGTCTCCCATCCAGGTACTAACCAGGCCTAACCCTGCTTAGCTTCCGAGATCTGACAGGATCAGATGCCACAGGGCTACAGCTGCAGGCTAACCCCCTCTAGTGAGTCTAATTGCCATGAGAGAAGGGGATGTCTAGGACAATCCTACAGTATCACTTGTCCCATTTGCCATCTGAGCCAGATTATCTAGTTTTGAATCCCAGCTTTGCCACTTCTAGTGATGCCACTTAACTTCTCCATGCCTTGGTTTCTCATTTTACCTGTAAAATGGTGAGGATAGCAGCACAGGCCTCACGAAGTTGTTGAAAGTTTAAATGTCAATTAATGTAGTTAAGTGCAATGGAATTAAATATAATTGATACAGTGCTCTGAATAGTGCTTAGGAGATAGAAGGCCATATTCAATATTAATATGACTATTTTTGATCTAGGGCAGGAGAAACACACTTAGATCTCAAACAAAGAAAGTTTTATTAAAACAAAAGTAAGCCAGGCACAGTGGTTCAAGCTTGTAATCCCAGTGACTTGGGAGGTGGAGGCAGGAGGATGGCAAGTTCAAGGCCAGAGGCAGCCTGCATAACAAGAGAGAGTAATGGAGATTCTTCCTTAACTTCAGTGATAGAAGTGTTAGAAGGGAGCAATGGCTGAAATCAAGCTATGAAAAGAGTGTGACTATGAGGCCAAAGCTACAAGGAGAATGCTGGGCCACCCTGTGTTCTAAGATAGGAATTAGTTTGTGACATTTTTGTTGTAGGGATGACTAAAAATAACTGTCTCCATGGTTAGGCTTGTAGCCCCCTTTTTCACTCAGGTGGACCTGAGTTGCTGGGTACCTCATCCCTGAAGCATGAGGCTTATCAAATCTGGAGGTAAGTGTTCCCATGACACTGTATTAGTGGAGAATTCCTCCGCATTAAGGGACAGGCACAAATTCTCATGAGCAATAAGGCTTTGGGAACTTTTGGAATGTGGGATAAGATGAAGCCTGTAAGGAAAGACCAAGGACCTCATCATTTGCCGTGCTAAATCCAGGCATTTTATCTTGTCTCACTGCTCTGGAAGGGTGGAGCTAGATGCTATAATACTCTGGCTCAGATGGGACAGATATTTGGTTAAGGGTATTACAGTAACCAATTCTGGGTCCACTCAAGCCATGATTTTACCCATGAAATATAAGAATTAGTGAACTCTCCAAACAGCTCTAGTCTAGGGGAAGGTCCAGAAATGGTAAGAATCAGATTCATAATATAGAACAATAAAAGGAAAAAAAATCATTTGAAGGTCCCTGTGGATGAAGACACCACCAAAAACTCTCCCAGAAAAGGCTCTTCAAAGCCTTCAAACTTTTAAAAATTGATTAACATTTTATACTCAGCATCCCATGAACTTCACATCTGCCACCAATTTTCTTACTAATTAGAAGAGCTGTTGGTGGAGGAATTGTTAGATGTTTACATAGCACAAATGAGGGCATAATTAGAAGGCAGGGTTTATGCTAATGAGGAGCCAGTCTGATGAACCAGTGTTTACAGCAACGGAAGACTCTCCCTCCTCCTGGTTCTTGGGGCTAATTTCTGTTAGAGTCTGGTGTGGGCATAGGCACAAATCCCCTTTGATAGTGCTGTAGAAGTTGTTTGAAACTATCTTCAGAGAGAAGACATAGCCTCTGAAGTCTTTTTTCTTTTAAATCCACTGAAGAATATTATAGCCATCAATACCTTCTCTCAGGTGTAACCAGGTGAGGCCTCATAGCACTTCTACAACTATCCAATTTTGGAATTCTGCTGGATAATGTATCTTAAAGGGTCTCCTCTTTGTGGAGCCCCAAGCCTAGCAAGAGTATGACAGGTAGTCTCAGCTACCATGGAGAGCAAAGCAGAGGCCAAGCTTCCTATTACATGGCCCTGGTTATTGTCCTCACCATCATTGCCTAGCCTGTATGATTTTAGTTAGGCATTGAAGTTGCTGTTAGGTTCCATCGAATCAAGTCTGCCTCATAGTGATCGTATGTGTAACACAACAAAACACTCCCCAACACTGTGCCAGGCACACGATCATTTTTTGTTTAAGCCCCTTGTTGCAGCCATTCTGTCAATCTATCTAGTTGAAGGTCTTCCTTTTTTTCTTTGACTTGCCACTTTCCCAAACATGATGTCCTTCTCCAGGGATTGGTCCCTCCTGACAACATAACCAAAATATGTAGACAGCCTGCTAATACAATCTACAACTAATAAAGAGTATGAGCTACCTGGCTAACATACATTCATCTGTCATAGAAGGTAAGGAGTAAAATGTAAGGTATTTCACCTGTCCACAAGAAAGTAACTCTCTTACTGATAAAATAAAACATACATTGAAAGCCCATATAAGATAGGATGTGCATCCTATGAAGGTTTTTGAAGGCAGAGCCCCTGCCCCAGCCTCAGAAGATATCAGTGACACTGATGAGAAGCAGTAGCTACATACGGCTATGGGATCCTTGGTTTCCCATGGTTCTGATCCTTTTGGAGAAGAAAATCCCCATGGTATATAGCCTGTCAGAGGTCATCACCTGTTGGTCCCAGATGATACCAGCATGTCATTAATACAATTGCCATTGCCCCTCTTGGAGAATACCTGGTCTTTGTCAGGAAGACCATCCTATGGCCATCTACACCCTCCATAGACATGTCCTGTTTCTCCAAACCTGTAAGCCTTTCCTCCAGCTTTGTGGCATTGGCCAACTCATGACAAGGTGTCTTTGTCCAATACTGATCAAGAGGCTCTCAGCAACTGCCTCAGCCTGCTTAACAAGAGTTTGCACTAATATTGTACACACCTGGCCATTCTTTAAGCCAGGGGTTGCAAATCAATGCCCACAGAGGCCAAGGAGATGACACAGATGTGTGAGGACATGGGAAAACGAGAGAGCACAAACTCTTGCTACAGAGAGAGGCCATCCCTTGGCTCCAAAAGAAAATGGAGGCAGTGGTGCCAGATCTTTCTGATCCTTCAAGAGAAACCAGAACACTGCATCTGTGCAGGGGAATTTTGAAGATGTTAACAACAGATTCAAATCCTTGAAAAGCTACAAGTCAAACAAAACAACACATATACAAAACTTGTAGAACATTCAATGCGCATATGGCCTAGACTGACTCTGCCTCAGGCCAGTGATCCCAGTCTCAAGATATAGGAACAAGAAAATGTTTCTATATAGATGGGTGGGTTTGGCATGGGTTGAGTCACGGACGACTGTAATAAAAATGACTACTGCAATTGCTCTTGTACTCAAGATAGGCTCTGTGGGGCTCTATTTTTACCATTGAACACTGGTGATTTTTTGAAATTATGAAATGTTTTAAACTATAAATATATTCTGTTAATATAGTGCCATATTAAGTCTTTATGTACCTAGAGAGCAGTTTCTGGCTCTTCATCCATTGTATTTTATGATGTAATGTGTTAAGAGAGAGGTCAATAAATCCCTTAGGCTAAACAATTTTTAAAACTCGGGAATTCTAACACATGTATTTTTAAAATCCTATAGTGTGATATTATACTAAAAGAACATTTAATCTCTGAAGACATATCTGCAGCTGAATATTGCCTTATGGAATTGGAAATGCCTCATTTTTGCTAGGAATCTGTGTATAAAATAAGATTACATCGACTTTGTAAAGATAGTTGAGTGTTCCTTTTGTACAACAGTGGGTTGATGCTTTTACAATAACATGCATTTTTTTATTGTATGTTTAACACTTGTATGGCAGAAAGTTGATTGAGAGCCAGGTATGGTGGCACACATCTGTAATCCCAGCAACTTGGGAGGTGGAGGCAAGAGGATCTCAACTTGAAGGCCAGAGGCAGTTTGTGTAACTTAGTGAGACCTTGCGTCAAAGTGAAAAATAAAAATAGAGGTTGGGGATACAGCTCAGTGGTAGAGCTCTTGCAAAGTATGTGAAGTCCTGGGTTCAAGCCTGTTGTTGTTCTTGTTGTTGTTAGGTGCCGTCAAGTTGGTGTGCGACTCATAGCGACCCTACATACAACAGGTAAAACACTATTGTCAGTGCTTTTCTGCTAGGGTTTTCAATGGTGGATTGATTTTTTGAGAGTGGATTGCTTGCTGCTTCTCCTAACCTACAGTATCTGGCATTTCCAGACAGTCTCCTATCCAAGTACTAACCAGGCCCAACCCGATGGGATCGGATGCCACAGTACTACAGCTTCAGCCTCAAGCCTGTAGGACAGAAAAAAAAAAAAAAAAAAAAGGGAAGAAAGTTGATTTAAATTTTAAACACATTAGAGAAAAGGGATTTATTTTCCATGTTATGTTTTTTGTGCTCTTTTACATTAAAAAAGTTAATTTATATAGGTTTGGGCAACAATTTCAACAGACATAATCCCAAACACAATAATCCCAAATGTTGAAATCCCAAAATATCAAAATCCCCCCAAAAATAATAATGGAAAAAAATAATTTTAAACATTCCTTAGGAGATATTTCTTTATATTTTTAAAAGGAAATTTATTTGAGAAACATAAAAACATGACAGACTGTTTCATAGATCATTTTACAAAATGAAAGAGGCAATAATAACATACATATTTTTGCAAACATAAAATATATACTAATAATAGTTACACAGGTATAAGTTTGGAGTAGATGAACCATATTTACAAAGAAATATGTCAAAAAGCACAACATATAAACCTTTTTTTTTTTTTGGTACTGAGGGGTTGAACCCTAGGGCCTCACACATGCTTTGCAAGCCCTCTACCACTGATCTGCACCCTTTGGTGATTTCTTACTTTTTACTTTGAGACCAGATCTCACTAAACTACACAGGCTGCCTCTGGCCTCAAACTTTCACTCTTCCTGCCTCCACCTCCTGAGTTGCTGGAATTATAGGCCTGTGCCATGGTGCCTGGCTTAAGTCTATATCTTTATAGTTTGTAATTGTGTGCACCCAGTGTATAACTGTGGTCATCTGAAATACCATGAAAGACAACCTAAGTTTTTTGACCACATTGATAAAAAAACTGAGAAGGATCACCACCAAATATGCAGTCTTCGTAGAGATCTCCATAGCTTGGCTCAGTCCAATTCCAGGACCAGGAAGACAAGGACGTAAACTCAGTCTGAGACCAAAAGCCTGAGAATCCAGGGACCACTGGTATAAATCCTGGAAACCAAGTGCTATTGAGCCTGTAGTTCCAATGTTCAAGGCAGCAGAAGAAAACTTCCTGCACTTAGAGATCAATTTGCCTTCCATATCTGTTTTGTTTTTTCTCTGAAGCAAAGTTGAAATTTATTAAGAAAAAGATTTTAATGTAAATTTAAGCATGGGGAGAGGGAGAGGGAGAGGGAGAGGACAGAAAGAGAGAGAAGAGAAGAGAAGAGAAGAGAAGAGAAGAGAAGAGAAGAGAAGAGAAGAATGTTGAATATATCCAAACTTGAGGTGTGGGCTTCTTAAGACAGAGTGTTGTAGGGAATTATCTGGACACCCCTCAGAGGTAGACCGGGAGGGTGCCAAGGCCGAGGCTCACTCGGTCTGGGCTGAGGTCTGAGCCCTCCCCAGATCCTGCCCTGTTTCTGCCACATTTGGTTACCCTTAACTCAGGAATCTAGACTGGGACCTATTTGACTCCCTAAGAGCTAAGTCCCAGTTCACCTTTCACCTGTGGTCTCTCCTTAACCTATTACCTCTCCCATCAAGTGATTTAAGATGGCCCTCAAATAGCCCAGCTTTGGTGTGGCCTTTTCCAGCCTGATTGGCTGCCCAGAGCTATCCAATTAGTTGTTAAGGAGAGCTCAGAGATTGGGCCAGCCTGCACATAACTCCCCAATCCTAAGTGCACCTTTCCAAGCCCTCAAATGGACAGCTGTTCCTCCTGGCATGAGCCGCTCTCTGATTGGTTGTACCTTGGTTCATACCCCCACCTAGGGTGTATGTAAGCACACTACTGACTACCCCAAGAGTCTATTCTTTTCTTACTTCCCAATCACTTTGACTCTGGTTGTTACGTCCTACACCTGACTTTGCTGCTTTGACCATCCAGACCTTCAGTCAAGCCACCAAGAGGCAAGACTCTGAGTTCAAGAAAGCAGACCTTGAGCAAGCCAAAAAGAGCTCTCAATCCCCCCATGCCAGGGAGGAGGTGAGAGAAGATGACTGGTGAGAGGCAACATGACTGGACCTTCGGCTCAGCCAGCGAGGACATCAAAGCTGTTTGTTACTCTGATACAGAGCTGTAATTCCATCGTAGTAGCAGTAACCTGTGCTGTTGGCTAGAAAGCTTTAGGCTCTCCTGCAAAGGAGCAGCTTAATAAAGTTCCTGTTTGTTTTATATAAGAAAGCTCCTGAGGTCCTTCTTGGCACCACCAACCAGCTCTTGCCCGCCCCCGAGGGTTCCTGAACATACTGGTGTTGTGGTGAAGCTCCGTGGTCTTTTGCCCGGCCAGAGCGGACCCCAACAGAGAATTGCCTATATTTCTTCTTTTTTGGTTCCTGGCCAGTAGGATGGTGCCTTTCCACACTGAAGATTGCCCTTTCCCACCTAGTCCACTCAGACTCACACATTAATCTCTTTTGGAAACACCCTCAGAGACATATCCAAAATAATGCTTTACCAGGTTTCTAGGTAACCATAACATTTGATATGATGTACCTATCCTGTATACAACCCAAAAATGCACTAATTCCTTCCCACAATTCAGCTTTTTAACTCTGTTGCATAGCTCATCCCCCCAATTGTTCCCCACTATGGGAACTACAGTTTTGGAGATTTTGGTTTTTAGGATTACAACATTCAGGATTTTAATCTCTCAGGATTGCAATTTTCAGGAATTTAGGCATGAGAGATTTTGATCTTTCTCAGTTTTGACATTTGGGATTGTGATGTTTAGGATGTGCCTTTTGGGATTATGATCTGCACCGAGTTTATACATAGAAAAATTCACCCCGTTTAGTGTTGTTGTTGTTGTTGTTAGGTGCTGTCGAGTCGGTATCCGACTCATAGCGACCCTCATAGGGTTTTCAATGGCTATTTCGGGATTGCCTTGGGAGTGGATTGTCAGGTCCTTCTCCCGTTTTTGCGGTGCTGGGAATTGAACTCGGGTCCTCAGAGACTGCAGCGCAGCGCTCTACACACTGAGCCAAATCCCAGCCCCCCGTTTAGTGTACAGTTCTGTAACTTTTGATAACTGTATATAGTTGTGTAACCTTTGGTGCTCTGTTTTGACATTGGAAGTGAAATATAAGAAGTCTCAAACCTAGGTTCATTGGTGGCTTCAACTTATTCTTTACACACATGCAGTCATTTTAGCTCTGATTAATGTACCAGGAATTAGGAATACAAAGGAGCAGACATGGCCCTAGCCAGCAAGGAATTTGCTGTTTTGTAGAGGAGCCAGTCCCTTAAAAGTAAGAATACAGTAAGATAACTGCTGTAAAGGAAATCTGCACAGATACTTTCCCATTTATTCACTTAACTAACATAATCACATCCACCCATCAGTACTAGGCCTACTGTTCTATGTTGGGAGAACATCTTGGGGACAAGAGAGCTTCATGCAAGCTCCCAGCCTTACCAGGGAATCAAGCAGGAGAACAAGTAGAAACAGTTCAGAGAGGTGAATTTTCTGCTGAGGAAGGTCAGAGACCTGTAGGGCCTGTGAGAGGAGCACCCAGCATCCACTGGGGGGATGGACAAAGCTACAACTTTCTTTTTTCAGTGCTTTTGTGTTGAATGCTGAACCCAGAGCCTCGCACATACTTTGCAAGTGCTCTACCCCTGGGTTGCACCCCCAGCCCATTTTAAATATTTTTTTCTTCTGAGATAGAGCCTTGCTAAATTATGCAGGCTGCCTCTGGCCCTGAACTCCTGATCTTCCTGCCTCTGCCTTCCAAGTTGCTGGGACTACAGGCCTGTGCCATGGCACCCAGCAGATACATGATTTCTTTGTATCTTTTTCTTTTTTCCAGTGCTGGGGGTCAGACCTAGCACTGCATGCTAGGCAGATGCTCTACCACTGAGCTACATCCTGAGCTAAAGCTACATCTTAAATTAGAGCCAAGGGCCAGGCATGCTGAGGAAGACACATGAGCTGTCAGGGAATTCCCTCTGTTGCTCCTCCAGCACAGCCCAATCCTGGAAAAGACTGAAGAAAAACTTCACAGAGGGGTAGAGAGGTTGCTGAAGAGATTGATTTATAAATGGTTAATGATGGAGAAAATGTGTGAGAGAGCATTTACACAAAACTGCAATCCAAGAAAGCTTCTGTTTTTTCATGCTCCAATCAGGCAGAGAAAAATAGCTCTTTCTGACAGGGCGTCTATCCTGCCACTGAGCCATGTGGCAGCAGCGCCAGGGAGGCCATTTATTAGTAAGGGGAGGACAGGGGACAGGCCTGGGTGTCTGGTACCAGCCTCCCTGCCCAGGCCCTGCTGGCCCAGCTCCAGGTGCTGACAGCCAGAGGCTGGACCTGTGATGAAGTAGGCACTGGGGGAGCCCGTTCCCAGCCAGCCAGGCACGGTGCGGAGATAAGCAGGCCAAATGGGCTGCCTTGGTTCCCCCATCAATCTCAAGGGAGGCAGACAAGGGTCAGAAGGCGGCCAGAGAGACTGGGTCCTTCCATCGGAATGCCTGGGTCTGTTCAGATCATTGGCTTGGTCCTTTGTATCCTTAGCCATGCTGGGCCTCAACCACGGGTAATTGAAACAATTTGAAATTTATTGGCTTACACTTGTTCTCTGCTCCCTCTCCTCTCCTTCATCACAAATGAATGCAAACCCCTGCCTCAAACCAGTGGGTTGTCCTCAACCCTCTTTTACCCACAGCCCCTCTCCACAGCCTCATCTGTTCCCCCGTAAGTCTTTGGTGCTGATTGTTGTTGTAAGGTGAAGTTGAGTCAGGTCCAACTCATAGTGACTCTATATAGTGTTTTCAATGTCTGATTGTTTTGAGATTGTTTCACAAGTGGATTGCCATGTCCTTCTCCTGTGGAAAGCACACAGTCAATCTTAGAAACCAGTGGACACATTTTCAGCCCTGGCACTGGTGCTATTTTGGCTGAGATAATACTGTATTGTGGAGATGTCCTGTGTACCATAGAGTGTTTAGCAGCATTCCTAAACTCTACCCCCTCGATACCAGTAGTACCCCCTCTGGTTGTAGCCACCAGAAATGCTGTAGACTTTGCTAAATGTCCCCTAGGGGGCAAAATTGCCCTTTTTGAGAAACACTGATATAGATCTGGGTTCTAATTCTAAGTTTACCGCTTAATAAGTTTCTTAGCCTGCCTGGGTCTCTAGTTTCTTGTCCATAAAGTACCATTGATAATTGCTATAGAAATTAGAAAAAAAGTAAAGTTGGTTAATTCCTGGTATCAGCATGCCTCCTAAGTGCAGCTATTATTATCATTTCAGAGCTCTGTGGATTTTCTTAGATTAATTTTATTTTTGTAATTTCAGGTTTCTAGTGACAAAGCAGTTCAAGGAGGATTGTGGAACTGACAGGAATTTCCTTAGCTTTGTATCCTGCCATGTAAGGGAGGTTGGCTTGGATTACATCACCTAAAGTATGGTTTGGGGTCTGTGTCCAGGAAAGCCACTATTTTCAACATTCCTACAGAATGGAATCAGCTGCCCTGGAGCATAAGAGCCTTCAGCCTTGTTACTGTGGTGCTGGGGCTGAATTTCCTGCATTTCCCATTATGAGCATGTAGGTTACTGATGGTTTCTGAAGCCCAGATTTGTATTCCCCAACCTTCAGGATTTAGGACTTAGAATCCTGAGATCCAACCAGATGTAGTAGTAGGGTTTTAAATGGTTTGAAAGAGGGAGCTACTTCTTGAGGAGTTGTAATATTTGGAAAAAGAAAAAAAAAAAAGAAAAAAGTAAAACCTTTTAGAGTTGCTGATAAGGGTTTAAAGAATGACTTCGTTCTACCTCTGCCATTCCAATACACATACCCTCTTCGTCATTCTGAAAACATGCACAATTTTGTACATGAAAAGTGTTCCTCAAGTAATTAATGTTCTTTCGGCTGGTTTGTAAGAATGGAGAATAGGAAGAAGCGTAGAAAAAGGAGGTACATTGCAGTTTATCAAAAGTATGAGGTAACATGCCACTCCTTCCTACTGTTCTCTTCCTGTCTTCTCTCTCTCCCTCTCTCCTTCCCTCATTCCCTCCCTTCCTTTCTATTTCTTTCTTTCCTTCCTTCCTTTCTTCCTCTCCCCTTGTTTTTTTCTCTCTCTTTCTCTGTTTCTAAATATTCTGTTTAATTTAGGACCTGCCATTCATGATGTTAGAGCCAGGTCATAATAGCTGAACTGAGTAAGAATAGAAAATTTAATTTCTCCATTTTGCTAGAGTGAGCCACATGTCAAATATAAGTGTATGCATTGTTTTTTGTTGTTGGGTGCTATTGAGTCAAGTCCAATCTTAGTGACCTTATGCACAACAGAATGAAACACTACCTGACACTGTGCTATGCCTAATGCTGTGTCAGTGTTTCTTTGCTATTCATAGGGTTTTTGATGGCTGATTGTTTCTGGAGTGGGCTGCTGAATCCTTCCAAGCCCACAGCACCTGCTATTTCCAGGTGGCCCCCTACCCAAGGACTAACTAGACTTGATCCTGTTTAGCTTCCAAGATCAGATGCGATCAGAAGACATGGTGGCATGGCTGAAGGCAAGTGTATACATTAGTTGTACAAAAACTCTTGTCAAAGTTTTACTTCTTTGGTAGAATAAGTGTAAGGTATTTAGGATCCAAAGAGGAGTAAAGCAGTCTCTATATCCAAGATGCACAGAATCTAATAGGAGAGAATAGATAATAGAGTTGTGAAGATTAAATTAGAAAATTAATTGAAATTAGATTAATTTAAAAATTGTCTAGAACAGCACTCACAAAGAATAAGTGGTCAATATCTTTCAGGAGAAGGAGAAATGGAAGGAAGGACAGAAGGAAGGAAGGAAGGAAGGAAGGAAGGAAGGATTCTAAGAATAATATATACTAAACTAAAAACAATGAGAAGACAATTCTTTAGGAATTTAGAGAGTATTCCAGCGCATGAGTTAGAGAAAACTTGAGGTAAACATTAAGAGATATATGAAATGTCCAGTTAGCCAATAATTTGAATACTCATCAGACAATGTTCTATTAAATATGAACTCTTGAATTGCTAGAATTTTTTTAATGAGCTCTTTAAGCTGTTAAGATAATGTAAGAAAATACAATTCATTGCTTCTCAGTGCTGTAAAATATATACATTTAGAACATGGGAACATAAGATTTGCCCATGTGGTATGTGTTCTGTGTCTCCAAGGCACAACTAGAAAATATTCAGCTGTTCTCTCTGAAGGCAACCAGAAAGAGCCAGAGACATGCCCTCACTTGCCCACCCACATTTATGGCTGTGTCTCTCATCATGGTGCTGTGAATTGTTTAGGCCACTACCTGCTAACTAAGTAGAAATTCCTTGTATTGTTCCAGAGGGTAACTCTTCTGGACTCTCAGATTCTTATATGAATCACTAAATATTCTGTATCCCATATGAGGAATGTTTGTCATAGTTCCCCTTGAGTTGTCCACTTATTGAAAGCAGGACCTAGTTATATATTAGCAGTGTGGCTGATGATCTGGGCTCTTACAGAAACCCATAGTGACCGGCACTATGCTTCTAATTAATTCTGCCCAGCTGGCTGGCCCTGGGGTCCAGGGCCATTACTTGGGAGTTCTCTGTAGTGAAATTGTCCATGAGTGACTGAACTTCCAGAAGCTTCTTTTGTACAGATCTGTAAAAATAACATTGAATATATAGTTAGTAGAAAGACATTTAAGAACAGAATAAAGATAATTCCCTTTGGCTCCTATCACATCTTCCATGGTTTAAAAAAACTCCAATTAAATCTCCCAATGTGTAGTTTTTGTTTCAAAATGTTATTAGTCATCCAATTCCTTTTGGAGATGGCTCATCTCTCTATCTGCTTTTACTTTGTGGCCTACATTACAATGTATAACAGGAACTATGTGATATTATAAGGATAGACTTTGACCTCAGGAACTTAAGGTTATTTTAGGTTACCTTTAGAACTCCCTTGCAGTGTGGTGGTGTTGGGATAAATTATATCTCCTGACCTTGGAAAATTGCTTCAGTTGTCCCTATGTTCCCTTCAAGCCCCGCAACTCTACGATTTGTGCCTATTTCTCTCTGCCTTTGGCTCTCATCATTCTGCCTCATTCACTCTATCTTAGCTACAGTGGGTCTGTTGCTGTTCCTTAAATATGCTAAACTCATTCTCACTTCTGAGGTTTTTCATTTGCTATTAAGTAATTAATTAATCTAGAATACTATTTCTATATTTGTACCTAATTTTTTCTCTCTTCATTTAAATGCCTATTCTCTCCCTTCACTTAGAAGCCTTTTCAAACCACCTCATCTAAATAAGTCACCAAGATAACATCACCTCACTTTGGCTTTTCCTTTCTTATGGTTCTCTGATATTATAGTACTGGTTTATGTGTTTGTGTTGTTTGCTGTGTTTGCTTAGAATATAAGCTTACCTGGGGTAGAATTTTTATGTTTTATGTGCTATTGTAGCGCTAGTATTATATTTCTACAATCCAAGAGGTATCTTTAGAAACAATATGAGGAATTAGTACTTACATAGTGAGAAGTGGCATGGAGCACTTACAACCCCACCCTGAGAGGAACTCATAGCCACCAGCTTAGACTGGAAAAACAAGGAAGAGTGTGATATTTGAGGTCACATCTCTAGCTCCTTCTAATTTCTGGTACATTGTTGTTGTTGTTAGGTGCCATCGAGTCAGGTCTGACTCATAGCCACCCTATGTACAACAGAATGAAACACTCCCCAACATGTGGCATGCCTGGCACTTTATCAGTGCTGCTCTGCAATTCATAGGGTTTTTAATGGCTGATTGTTTCAGTTGTTGGCTGTCAGGTCCTTCTCCCATTTTTGTGGTGCTGAGGATCAAACTGAGGGCCTCATACAGCACAGAGCAGCACTCTACCAAATGAGCTAAACCCCAGCTTTTTCTGGCATATAGGAGGGGCTTAATAATATGTAATATTGCATACATAATTAAATACTTCAAATTAAGAGTTGAGACTAGGCAATTTCCAGTGTCTTGTTTAGTTCTAAAATGTTGAATGTTTAAAGATCTTAGAAATGTCATCAATTAAGTAAAATAGGAAAAGCATCCCTTTAGAATTCCTAAGATCTTGGGCGAGGAAAAGTCTATCAATATCACATTGACAAGAGGGAATGTTCAGGGAAGTAATGATCTTGTCATTGTTATTTCTTTTCCCCTGGAGAGAATCAAGAAGACATAAGAAAGATTTGGAATGTTTCACTAGTGCCTATTGGACTGAATCACGGCAGATGTGTTCTCTACTTTCCAAAGTAGCCTTGTTGGCAAAAATGTAGAGAAGTTTGAGAGTTAACAGCTGTCATCAGGGCCTCAGCAAAGCTGCAGAGAAGGTCAAGCTTGCATTCTGCATTCCAAACCACCCATTTTTTCTGAGTTTACTTTTCACCCCATTTATTGCACTCCAGCGATTGAATTTCCTTTGGCTGCCATCTGCCTTCTAAACCCTCTCCTCTCTCTGACTGCTGTACTGATCTGCACAGAGATTTATGTTGTTTCTTCCTCACTGACCTAGTGTTCTAACCCCATGAGTTCTTATCGACTGCTTTGTAGCCCAACTGATTAAAACA
The DNA here is from genome assembly GCA_007922755.1 of Pedetes capensis. NCBI lineage: Eukaryota > Metazoa > Chordata > Mammalia > Rodentia > Pedetidae > Pedetes > Pedetes capensis. Next base: position 17,867 of record VMDO01019349.1, on the reverse strand, counting down.
TTTATTATAAAGGGTGAATGAGGCCTAAAGAAAATTTGCAGTTTGGGAAAAATGGTTGAAAGTCTCACCTTATCTTCTAGGACTTGCAATTCCCAGAATCAAGATTGCTGCCTCACACACATCTACCCCATAAGCCAGGAGGTACTAAAAAAAGCTTTGCTGTGGTGGAAATCACAAGTGAGCAGTCACAGCCTGCTACGTGCCGAAAGCCTCACGCACATCTTCAATCCATGGGTTTGAGGTACAATCTCCACATTTTTCAAATCAGACTAAATTAGCAAATAATGGTTTTCAGACAAAGGGATCTCCTAACCACTGCAATTTTTATGGTCTTGTGGCACTGATTACAAAAAACATACCCTGTGATTTAACAAAACAGTTAAATAGTAAGAATTCCTTAGTCAACATGGAGCCAGAGCAGAGGTCCTCTTTCTCATTTTGCCATTAAAAGATTTCATCCTTCATTTTGGGTCTCAGGGAAAGGCCTGAGCTCTCACTCCCCTGACAAGCAGTGACAAGGAGTGGACTTATTCTTGCCCATACGTAATGTTCCTTGGAGATTGCTAGGATTACTAAGGGGAGAGGACCTGAGAAAAATGCTGGGCTTTCTGTTTATTTGTCTCAGAGCCCTCATAATTTGTATATAAGTGATAAGAGTGACATCATTTGTCTCCTGAGCTGCTTAAATTTGAAAAGGTAGCTATTTAAAAAGTGGGGCCAGGGTCCAATGGTAACCTCAGACACAGTGGGAACTGAGTTACAGCAAAAAGCCTTGCAGTAGTGATTCTAAATCTAGTGCAGTTGGGTATGACCAACGAACTCATGACACTATGCCCTTTGCCTCAAATTTAATGTAGAACTAAGATCAGAATTTCTAGGGATAGGGTCCACTAATCTGTATTTTCAATGTAAATCCCAGGTGATTGTGATGTACACCGAATCTGAGGTCTCTCCCTCTAAGCACTTCTTTTAGTGCAGCAGTCAAGAGTTGGGGATATGTGTGCTGATTCCTACAAGCAGAGAAGTCTGGACATGAGCTTGTAGGTGAGGGCTACAATGTACAGGGGGTCTTGCATAGCTTTGTGGAAGAAGTGGGACAGTCTTGGAGGTATAATTTACATGCAATAAAGGGCATCAATTTTACTGAAAAGTTTGATAAAATACACATACACACACACACACATCTGAGTAACAACTACTCTTGTTTATGAACAGTTTGAACACATGTAAAAGTCCCCTTATCCTACTTTGAGGTCAATTCTCCTACCATCCTGATCCACACACCAGGCAGCCCAGTCTTGTCTCTAGCAGTACAGATTAGTCTTGTTTGTCCTTGAAATTTATAAAAAGGAATCACATGGTATATATTCTTTTGTGTCAGGCTCCCTTTGCTCAGTATCATGTTTTTGAGATTAATCTATGTTGCATATATCAGCAATTTGTTTCTTTTGATGGTTGAGTAGTATTCTATTGTATGAATGTACAAAGATGTATTTAACCACTCACCTACAAATAGACCTTAGGGATTTTTCTAGTTTTGTGCTACTATGAATAAAGCTGCTATTAACATTTTTGTATACACTTTTTGTGGATGTTTTCACTTCTATTGAATAATACTTAACAGTAGAAATGATGGATCATATGGCACATTTTAATGTTATAAGAAATTTCCAAGTTATTTTCTAAAGAGACGGTACCAATACTGCATTTCCACCATCTACACGACAGAATTCCAGATAACTGAAGTTCCTGGCAACACCATGTCTGGTTCATCTTTTTTTTTTTTTTTTTTAATTTTAGACACTCTAATGACTCTATGCCTACAGCTGTAGCACTGTGGCATCCAATCCCATCAGATTTCAGAAGCTAAGCAGAGTGGGGCCTGGTTAGTACTTGGATGGGAGAACTTTCTCCTGGGAACACCAGATATTTGGAGGCTTGGGAGAAAGACCTGGCAACCCACTCCCAAAAATCAATCTCCCATTGAAAATCATATGAATAGCAGAGAAGCACTGAAAATAGTGTTTCACCTGTTATACATAGGGTCCCTGTGAGTCTGACACTGACTTGAGAGCACCTAACAAGTAACTCTATGCCTGTCACCATACAACTATGGCATCCGATCCCATCAGATCTGGGAAGCTAAGCAGGGTTGGACCTGGTTAGTACTTGGATGGGAGACCACTTGGGAATACCTGGTGCTGTAGGCTTGGGAGAAAGATCCAGCAACTCATTCCCCCAAAACAATCAGCCATTGAAAACTCTATGAATAGCAGAGAAGAATTGACAATGGTGTTTCAACTGTTGTACCTAGGGTTACTATGAGTCGATACCAATTCCATGGCACCTAACAACAATAACAAGTGACTCTATAGTGGTGTCTTAATTTGTTTTCATTTGTATTTTCCCCAAATGACTGATGATAGTGAGCATTTTTTCAAGTATTTGCCATGTGTTCATCTTCTTTTGTGAGGCAATGGATTAAATATTTTGCCTGTTGTGGGGGGAAGTTTGACTTCTTATAAGTAAGAGTTCTTCATATATCCAGATTATAAATTCCTTACCATAATATAGACTGCAGGTATTTTATGTGATCCGTGGCTTGCTTTTCAGTTTCTTAGTGATGTTTTTTTGAAGAGAAAATATTTTTTATTTAGCCTACATCCAACAACACTTTTATCATCAGGCCATTTTGTGTCTTACTACAAAATTTTTGATTATAATCCAAAGCCACAAGTATTTTTCTCATGTTTTGTTCCAGAAGCTTCATATATTGGCTTTTACACATAAATCTATAATCTATTTTGAATTAACTTTTAGTGTGATCTGGCATTCAAAGCTCTTCTATCCACTATTTAGAGTTCTTCAGAGAAGG
>VMDO01019349.1:0-14892 GCA_007922755.1 Pedetes capensis | reverse complement strand
GAGGTCAATCCTTCTTATATAAAGTACTTCAACAGATTTGATGAAGGCCATTCACATTATGGAGGGCGATTTGCTTTACTCAAAGTTCACTGAAATGTTAATCTCATCCCAAAAAAGGCTTTTATAGAATCATCTAGAATAATGTTTGACCAAATATCTGGGCACTGTTGCTCAGCCAAGTTGACATATAAAATTAACCATCACACCCACCTAGATATCCAATTGTTCTAGGGCTTCTTGTTGAAAAAGCTATGGTTTTCCCACTGAATTCCCTTGGAATCTTTGTCAAAAATCAATTGACCATAGATATCTGGATCTGTTTTTGGACTCTAGTACATTAATTTATACCTCTATCATTACACCAATAACCAATATAACTGTCTGGGTTTCTGTGGTTTTGTAGCAAATCTTGAACTCAGGAATTGTAAATCCTTTCACATTGTTCTTTTCCAAAATTATTTTGGCTTTTATATGTTGTTTTTATTTCTAGACACATTTTAGAATCAGCATAGCAATTTAAAAAAAAAATCTTTTTGAGATAGGGTCTCACTATGTAGCTCAGAATGGCCTCACACTCATTATGGAGACCAGGTTGGCCTTGACCTTCTCAAACACACTATGTAGATCATGCTGGCCTTGAACTTTTGTAGATCTTCTTGCCTCAGCCTCCAAAGTACCGGGATTACAGGAGTGTACCACTATGTCCAGCAGCATATCAACTTTTTTCAACCACAAAATCCTATTGGGAATTTACCTGGGATTGTATTAAAACTATTGGTTAATATGGGGTCAACTGACATTTTAACACTTAAATTTTTCAATCCATGTACTCAGTTTATTTCTCTCTTGGTTAGGTTTTCAATTTCTCTCAGCAATGTTTTGTAGTTTTCAGTTATAAATCTTATTCATATTTTTGTTAAATTTGTGTGTAGGTTGTTTTCAGGTCTAAATACAAACTATTTTTAATATTTCACTTTTCAATTATTTAATATATGTCATCGTTGTTAGGTGCTGTCTAGTAGTGTCTGACTCATAGTGACCCTCATAGGGTTTTCAATGGCTGACTGTTTCAGGATTGCCTAAGGAGTGCATTGACACATCCTTCTCTCATTTTTATGGTGCTGGGAATTGAACTCGGGACTTCAGAGACTGCAGAGCAGTGCTCTACCTACTGAACTAAATCCCAGCCCATTTAATATATAGGAAGGCAATTTATTTTTTAATTCAACTTGTATACTGAGATCTTGCAAAATTTGCCATTAATTCTAGTAGTTTATTTGTAGATTCCTTAGGATTTTTTATATATACAATCATGCTATCTGTGAGGAAAGACAATTTTTTACTACTTCTTTACTACTTGTTGCTATTGTTATGTGCTATCGAGTAAGGTCCAATTTATAGAGACCCTCATAGGGTTTTCCATGGCTTACTGTTTTGGGAATGCTTTGGGAGTGGATTACCATATCCTTCTCCCATTTTTTGTGGTGCTGGGAATCACACTCGGGTCCTCACAGAGTATAGAGTAGCACCCTACCAACTGAGCTAAACCTCAGCCCCTCTTTTCTAACTTGTAGGGCTTTTATTATGTTTCCTTGCTTTACTGGGTAGGAATTTCACTACAATTTGAATTGTGGTGAGAGTGAACATCTTTGTGTGCTCCAAATCTTAGGGAAAGCAGTGAGTCCTTCATCAACATATAGGATATTGTTGTTAGGTGTTGTGGAGTTGGGTCCTACTCATAGTGACCCTATGTGCAAGAGAATAAAACACTCCTTAACACTGTGCCATGCCCAGCACAATGTCAGTGCTTCTTTGGTATTCATAGGGTTTTCAGTGGCTGAATGTTTCGGGATTATTTTCTGGAGTGGGCTGTCAGGTCTGTCTCCTGTTTTGTGGGGCTGGGGATTGAACCCAGTGCCTCAGAGTGCCGCGATGCCGCAGATCAGCACTCTACTAACAGAGAGAAACCCCAACTTTATAGAATATTAGCTGTAGGTTTTTCTCAGATACACTTCATATGTTAAGAATATCTCCATTTCCTAGTTGGTTGAAAGTTTTTATTCATGAATGGATATTAAGTTTTATTAAGGGCTTTTACTGTGTCTATTAATATAATCATATGATCTCTTTAATTTTCTTATTGTTTTACCAATGGTAAAATCAACTTTGCATTCTTAGAAAAATATCCATATGATCATGGTATATTATTCTTTATATACATTGCTACCTTTTGTTTCCTAGAGGTTTTCTTTTTTGTTGTTGTTGTTTACTTTTTTGGTACTTGGGGGTTGAATCCAGGTCCTCACACATACTTTTGCTAGTGCTCTGCCACTGGACTACACCCAAGCTAAATATTTATTTTTATTTTGAGTCAGGGTGTCGCTAAATTACACAGTCTGCCTCTGGCCTCAAACTTGCAATCCTGTTGCCTCTGCTTCCACCTCCTAAATTATTGGGATTACAGGTGTGTGTCACCATGCCTGGCTTCTTTGCTAAAGTTTTGTTAAAGGTTTTTGCCTTCCATTTTCATAGGGAGTACTTGTGATTTTTCCTTTCTTTGAATGTATATGTCTATTTTTGGTATCAGGGTAACAAAATGACTTAGAAAATATTCCCTATTGCTCTGTGAGGTGTGATAAAAATTATGATGAATGTTTAAATTTAAAAAATTTATTATGGTAAAACACACATTGCCAATAATCCTTCTTAAAAAAAAAAAAAACTCCCCTTGGCTTTGAACACACTTATCTCATTGTTCTTGCTATTTTCTGAAGCAGTTCTGAAAGTCCTGTTTTTTGTCTTTAGTTTCTTCCTTAATCTGTGTCACACATCGCTTCTGGTATGGAAATTTGTGTCAAGTAAAAATATTATGATGTGTCTTCATCCACCTTATTCTCTGGATCTGGCACCATTTGACTTCTGGTTCCTGGCAGCCATTACAGTGCAATCAAAGACACTCAAAGACACTCATGAAAGAGGACTTCCAGAACTGCTTCAATAAGTGGCAAGAATGATGGGACAATGAGTTCAAAACTGGGGTGGGGGGGTGGGCAGATTTTGAGAAAGATCAGTGTGTGTTTTACTATAACATATTTAAAAAATTTAAACAGTCACTTTATCTTTTGATCATACCTCACGTTTTCTCAGTTTGTGTGGGATTGGTTGGTATTTTTTTTCTTCAGATATTTTGATAGAGTTCACCAGTGAAGCCATCTTGACCTGAAGTTTTCTTAGAATGAAATTTTTTGTATTTTCACATGATACTTTAAATCTATTTATTACGTGTAAGGCTCTGTGTTTGACCAAACATTTATAGGAGTGTCTAGATTTTTAATTTTTGTGTCAATTTTATAATTTATGACTTTCAAGGAGTTTGTCTACTTTTCATTTGTCAAATCTGTCAGAATTGTTCATTATCTTTATTATCTTTTTTAACTGGACACAGAATCTATACTGATAATGGCTATTTTGTTCCTAACATTGATGTTTTATATCTTTCTTGTTTTATTTTTCCTCTATCAGTCTAGGGTTTACCACTTCTATAGTTCTTTTCCAATAACTAGCTTTTGTTTTCAATGATTTTTCTCTATTGTTTTATTTTTCATTTATTTCAGCTCTAATTTTCATTATTTCCTTGATTCTACTTACCTTGAGTTTAATTTGTTTTAAAATACATTTTTAGTGGAGAAACTTACATAATTTTCAGTTTTTCTTCATTTCCTAATATAAGCATTAAAAGTGGAAAATTTACTACTCAGCACTGTTTTAGCTAGATCCCATGAGTTTTGATGTATTTTGTTTCCATGAGTATTCACTTCAAATTATTCTCTAGTTTCCTTTGTAATTTCTTCTTTGATTCAAAGATATAAGCATGTATAAATAAGGAAGCATGTTAGGTGCTATGGAATTGGTGTCCTACTCATAGTGACCCTACATGTAACAGGTGAAACAGTATTGTCAGTGCTTCTCTGCTATTCATAGGGTTTTCAATGGCGGAATAATTTTTGGGAGTGGGTTGCTGGGTTCTTTTCTCAAGCCTACAGCACCTGGTGTTCCCAGGTGGTCTCCCATCCCAGTACTAAACAGGCCCAACCCCGCTTAGCTTCCAAGATCTGGTGGGATCACACACCACAGGGCTACAGCTGCAGGCTAAGGAAGCATAGTTTATTTGTAACCTACTTTTTTACTTAAAAATATCAAGAACATCTTACTACTAAATAACGAAATACTTTTCTACAGCATTTTAATGAGTACATTGTTTTGCACTGGATACATTTATCATACAAAATTTATTTAAACCAAGTTCTTATTTTTGTATAACTTAGTTATTTCCTTTTTTTTTTTTTTCTTTTTTAGTACTAAGAAGTTGAACTCATGGCCTTGCATATGCTAGGCAAGTGCTGTATCACTGAGCTGCACCTGAAGCCCTTTTTTCATTTTTTACATTTTGAGCCAGGGGTTCACTAAATTGTGCAGACTGCCTCTGACCTTAAACCTGTGATCATCCTGCCTCTAGCTCCTGAGTTGCTGGAATTATAAGCGTGCACCACAGTGCCCAGTTTATTTCCAATTTTAAGTTCCTAATTGTTATGATACATATACTTGTATATTAATCTTTGTGTATTAAGAAATTTTTGAATAATCTTTATAAGTGTAATGGCTAAAGATATACTCTTTCAAGATAGTTTTCCATTTCATACTGATTATGTTTTTTTTTAACATGGTTAATTAAATTCATTTATTTGGCAAAACTGACACTTTTTGATTTCCTCCTATGACTTTTTATTTGTTGGTAGATGGTTTTCACAGAAAATTCTCTCTGGTGAATGTCCATATTAAATTAAATAAAGGGACCAAATGTTTGTGTATTATATTTATTGCTTCTTGAAGGCACACCCTTTGCAAAGTTGGTGTTGTCTGTGAATTGCATAAACCACAGGCATGGCTGTTTGGTCTCCTTAAGTGTTGAAAATATTAAACTTTTGGCGTGTAAAATTGGGGACTATCACACATGGCATTTTGATTTTCATGCTGTCTTGGAAAATTGAGACTCTGGTCACACTGGACCAGCAATCCCACATAAGAAATGGTGGGGATAGAGTAAAACTCTTGTCTATGTAGGGCATGCCCTTTGAATTCTGCCACAGTTCTCAACCCTTGTCAACGGTTAAAACACTGCTTGACTCTTCTAGGCACTTGAGTTCACAATCTCTGTTTTTGCAGGGTGAAATCTATTAGAAGACCAGTGCTAGTCAGGTATAGGCAATCCTTAATTCGCCATTTCAAACCAGATGACAATGTCTTCCACACTCGCATGAAAATTTCCCAGTGTCCACAACTGGCATTCTGTTACAGCTCCTTCCTTTTTCTTCTCCAAGAAATTCTAACCTCCATTTTGTAACCTACTAGATTTATACTTCCCCAGGAAACTTGACTCTTCTGAGATACACAACAGAGGTCTCCTTCTCTGTGCTTTTGTAAACATGAGTTTTTCTTCTTAAACATTTACTATCTCTAGAATTATGCAAACAACATCTATCCACATAATCTCTCTCAGATTTTTAATGTCTCAGTTTGAATTGCACATTAAGTTACAGCTCTTACATCTCAGTAGTTTTTAATAGTTTTGCACAACACTGTTAAATACATATGTTGGGATCAAACTATTAATGTAGGATGCTTGCCATCTATTCTCCTACCTTACCAGGCAAACAGAATTCTCTAATCACCAGATCAACTTCCTGATTCTTTTTCTTCCTATAAATGGGGATTCTTTTTAGCTAGTAGAGATGAGGTCAATCTACATAATAAAATGATACAGAAAAGATAGGGTGAGGAAAGAAATAGAACAGAGAATAATATGTTGAGAGAAGTTATGGGGAATTGTGACTTGAAAGGCTCTGTGTTGGCAAGTATGAGGGAAACAGGTGGAAGATGAAGGGGTTTTAATAAATATTGTTATGGTTTTTGAATTTGGATCCTCTTTATAATTCTTAAATATTAGTAAAGGGCCTGAATTATTTTGAAATCACTTTTGGCTATGAGTTTTTTGTTTGTTTGTTTGTTTGTTTGTTTTCAGTACTGGGGGTTGAACCACCCAGGGCCTTGCCCTTGCATGCTTTGCAAGTGCTGGACCACTGAGTGGCACCCTTGGTCCATTATTTTTTCACTTTTTGAGACAGGGTCTCGCTAAATTATGCAGAATGCCTCTGGTCTCGAACTTGCGATCCTCCTGCCTTCACCTCCTGAGTCACTGGGAATCCAGGCATGTGCTACTGTGCCCAGCTGAGAAGCTGTTTCTTGACTGCAAAGCTGCTCTAAGATTGAACAGTGTCTGACTTAGGTTCATAAAGGTCACAGAGGCTTTTGAATAGGTTTTCCTTGTTTATGTCCTATGTGTGTGCTATGATTGTATTCATCTGCTGTTCATGAGACAGTAAGTACTGGATGCTCACAGATTTAAGGTTGTTCCTCCTGGCCTAGCAGTTTGAGGTGTACCTGCTTTAAAAAAGCCAACCCGGACAACTGAGCCAGACATCTTTCTTCTCCTTTTCTGTTTGTGTTTCTCAGTCTATGGTTTTTCTGAGGTAGGGAAGTCGACATGAAAGGTCACGCTGCTTCTGGCTCTGGGATTTGATTTCTTAAACACATCCCAGGTCAACCAGAGTGCTAGAGTTTATTACTTTTCAAAAACCAAACCCCTGCCAAGTGAAAGGAGAGAAGGGCATGTTTAGATGAAAGTGCTTGATGTTCAAATCCTGTAGTTTGTTGACATTTTATTGCTCAATGCAATTTCTCTTACCCTTCAGGGCATTTTGCTTAATGGTTTCCCAAGAACAGTATGATGAGGCTTCAAAGCAAGCTCAGGTTTTAGTAACAATACTCTTATTCCAGTTTATATGAGTCAAATGTCCCAAACCTTGTATAAATCTGAAGTTTTTCCCATAAACACTTATGCCCAGAAAATATGGTAAGCTATGTTAACAGGCCATATTGCCTATCACACACCAATATAGAAATAAACCAGGTAACTCCTAAGTAATAGGTCTTTGTGGGGGCAAGGAGGAGGAGAGGTGAATCTCAATTAGATTTTGGATGCTTAATATTAAATTTATTCAAAGATATTTGTCACTAGTGGTGTGATAGTGCTGCTGTTGGATATATATTTGTCATTAAGAACTGGCTATGTTGGTGTGATGCTTTAAAATTATTACACATATAACAAAAGGATGATACATAACCCCAAGAAGTTTGTCCTTCATGATTATTCATGACTATTCATAGGCCAAGGGGAATATGAGCTATTTATTAGCTTTCAAGTGGTTTTCACTCTACTGAACCACATACATACCAATAAAACATGGCTTTATGAGGGGATATATTTTAGTTCTTTTTATGGTTAAAAAATGCAGTGCCAATTCTTACACTTGAACAGTTATTCAATCCTCCTTTTACTATTCTCTGCTTCTAGAATGACCCCCACTCCCCACCACTTTCTACATTTGCACTGGGTTGGGTACTTGTCATGGCCAAGTAAATCCAAAGAGAAGCATATGTGGGAACACAGGCCCGGGAGATGATCAGTATTGGTGGAGGAATTGCCTGGCATTAATGGTTGCCACGATCTAAAAGAGTTCCTGAGAGGTATAGTGCAATCTCATTTTCTGGAGGCTTAATAAACAAAGACATGCTTTCCTCTGTTTGGAATTATGGGCATGCGCTACTTCCAGAAAGTACTGAGACGCTGCCGATCTCCCTCTTTTCTGCCTAGTGTGCCACACTTCTTTTCCACCTGTTTATTTCTAAAAGGCAGAAGATAGAGCTCTCTTGACTTTGCATTAAATAAGAAGTTATAACAGCAAGCAGAGCAACTTCATTGCTGACGGTTTCCAACAGGATTTGCAGAAATTAACATCAACCCAACCCACAAAGTTTAGAGGATTGTGGGGGTCTGAATGAATGTTTGGGAAAGTGTTAATACTTGTTTGAAACTTCATCTGCCAACCATTCTGCAATATTCATTGCACAACCAGGGAGGGTTCAGCCCTGGTTTTTAATTTTCTTTTCTTTTGTGGGCTTGGGGACAGGCCTCAATGTTATTTTAATTTAGTTTCCTCGAGGCAAGGAGATTTACTTAATTGGGAAGGCAATCAAGAAACACTGCTAGTGAACATTTTGTATAGTGCAGTCCATGTGCCCTTTATTGTTTGTGATGTGTCTAGAAAACAAAAGAGGCACAGGAGAGGAGGCGCAGCCTTTTAAGCATGTACAGGAGGAGGCTGAAGGATATGAAAATAAAGTAATTATTTTTAAGTTTCCATCAGACCAAAATAAATTCCAACAAGTAGACCTAAAGTCAGAGGTGTGATTTGTCCTGCTTGTTTGAGTTTAAGCCTGCGAAGGAACCAGAACTAACTGTTCACCTGGAATGCTGCTACTGCACAGATGCACAGGAAGATGGACTTTCCATACTCTTCTTACCCTTCTAAGACTATGGATGAGTTGTTTTCTGCTGGAGGCTTATCACAATCTGGCAATTATTGGGGATGTGACATCACAGGATTTTTTCTACTAGATGTGTGTGTAGATCCAGATAAACATGGCAGTTTGCAACCATGAATCCAGTACTCCAGTTAGACAAGCCACAAATAGAATGGTTTCCTTTTTGAAGTCTTTATAGGTTTTGGAAGGAATACAGAGAGTCATTATATCAAAAAGAATTGGTGGATGACCAAGAATTTTAAGAGGTTGCATATCATCAGGAAACAATGGTGATGAAGGATGAAGAGGAAGTTGCCTTAAAGGAATTGGTAAAACACAAGGCTCCAGGAATTGACAGAATACCAATAGAGATGTTTCAACAAACAGATGCAGCACTGGAAGTGCTAACTTGTTTATGCCAAGAGATTTGGAAAACAGCTACCTGGCCAACATGACTGGAAGAGATCCATTATTGTGCCTATTCCCAAGAAAGGGGATCCAACTGAATGTGGAAATAATTGAATGATATCATTAATATCACATACAAGCAAAATTTTGCTAAAATCATTCAAAAGTGATGGCAGCAGTATACAGACAGGGAATTTCCTGAAAATCAAGCCAGATTCAGAAGAAGGCATGGAACCAGGGATATGATTGCTGATATCAGATGGATATTAGCCAAAAGCAGAGAATACCAGAAAGATGTCTACTTATGTTTTATTGACAATAAGGCATTTCATTGTGTGGATCACAACAAATTACAGATAACATTGCAAAGAACAGGAATACTTGAACACTTAATTGTACTCATGAGGAATCTGTACATGGACCAGGAGGCAGTCATTCAAAGGGAACAAGGAAACATTGTCTGGTTTAAGGTCAAGAAAGGTGTGTGTCAGGGCTGTGTGCTTTCACTGTACCTCTTCAATTTCTACACTGAGCAAATAATCCTAGAAGCTGGACTTTATGAAGAAGAACCTAGCATTATAATTGGAGGAAGACTCATTAACAACCTGTGTTATGCAAATGACACAACTCTGCTTATTGCACCTCAACATCAAGAAAACAAAAATCCTTACAAGTGGGTCAGTATGCAACTTCATGATAAATGGAGAAAAGATTGAGGTTGATTGAGGTTGCCTAAGATTTTGCATTGGGAGAAAGACCCAGCAACCCACTCCCAAGAATAATCTGCCATTGAAGAACCCTATCAATAGCAGAGAAGCACTGATAATAGTGTTTTGCCTGTTGTATATAGGGTCAGTATGAGTTGGATACCAACTCAATGGCACCTAACAACAACAACAACAACGATTTTGCTGTACTTGGTTCTACGACCAATATTTAAGGAATCAGCAGTCAAGGTATCAAAAGACATTTTGCATTGGGAAAAGCTATTGCAAAAGACCTTTTTAAAGTGTTGAAAAGTAAAGACATCACATTGAAGGTAAAGGTGTGCCTGACTCATGCCATAGTATTTTCAGTTTCATAATATACTTGTGAAAGCTAGATGTTGAATAAGGGAGACAGAAGAACTGATGCTTTTGAATTATGGTGCTGGAGACAAATATTGAATATACCATGGATTTCCAAAAGAACCAACAGATCTGTCCTAGAGGAAGTGCAACCAGAGTGCTCCTTGGAAGCAAGGATGGCTAGACTGCATCTTACATATATGGACATGTTGTCAGGAGGGCCCAGTTCCTGGAGAAAGACATCATATTTGGGAGAATGGCAAGTCAATGGAAAAAGGGAAGACCCTCCACTAGATGGATTGACACAGTATCTATGTCAACTATGGACTTAAACATAAAAAAGATTGTATGCCTGATACAGAATTGGGGAATGTTTAGTTCTGTTTTACATACAGTCTCTATGAGTTGGACCTGACTGACAGCACCTAACAATAACAACACAGGTTTTGGAAATTGCTATCACATAAATTCTGCATAGGTGCTGACAAAAGCTACCACTATCAATACATGGCTCTCAACATAGATAAATGTAAGGGGAATGAATGCTACAAACAACAACTTTAGTAATATGCTTATGTGTTCCTTGTATTAAATTAATGTAGGTAGGGAGAATGATGATGTGAAGGAGAAATTTAAGGTGACAGAAGAGAAGAAGTGTGAAGTTATTCACCTGGGAAGAGCAAGAAGTTTTGAGCTAAGAGATAGACAGAGAGAGAGAGAGAGAGAGAGAGAGAGAGAGAGAGAGGGGAAGCACACATACTTATAATGTAAAGGGGAAATTGTCTTTCATGTTATTGAAATTTTTACTCTTTGAACTGAGGAGAACTATTTTACCTGTGTCATGGGTGAGTTTCTTCAACCATATTCCATGTCCCCCACTGTCAGATCCCCTTTTCTTCCCACTAAGCCAAGATCTGGTCCTTAAGCTTAAATTTATAGAGCATAAAGGAACAGAATTCCACCTCTCTGCAACATAATTAAAGTTGTGGAAGGAAATAAAGACTCATTTAGCATAAGTTACAGGGGATGCATGTACACAGTAGCATAATGAGTCAATCTTTGCTATGAGGAGAGAGGTCCGGTGCCTTTACCCACCTCCATCTGCAGAATCCTAAATATCATCCCCTCTCAACAAGGGGAAGAGAGAAAGTAGAGAGAAAAGGAGAGCTGAAGCTGTAACCCAAGAGGGGGCTGACACCTAGCAAAGGGCAGAAGAGAACAAGAAAGGCATGAGAAGGAGGGACAGGAATGTGTCAGCTCAGGTCATCTGAGAAGCAACCAGAAGTAAGATTAGATATGCAGGAGATTTATTGAGAGACATATCTGAGAAGAGCAAAGCGGGGAGGAGCAGGAGTAAGCAGAGAGGCCCTCAGACAGTAGTGCCCAGCTGGCTCATGAGAAGGGTAGGAACGACCTCAGACTGCAGCACCTTTTGGAGAAAGTTTTGGCCAGGTCAAGGGGAGATCTAGGCCATAGTTGTGTCTAGTAAGAGTCCCATAGTGGGAAGATGTGCTCTTGCTCTAATACCTCTGCTATGCTCAGATACCAGGTAAGAAAACTGGGGAGTGGAGTGGCCTTGAGTGAGCATCTCACAGAGCTGAAGGTGTTCTTCACAGCAGGGTCCCTCGAAGGAAGCTCTAAGCATGGTAATTCACAGCCACCATGAGGAGGAATGCACTGGCTGACCACTGGTGTCATCACAACAAAGACTCTTGGAGTCTAGGACTCTGATCCTAGATCTGAGTCCCAGCACAGAGATAAACTGAGTAACAGAGAACTTACATCTGAATCTCTGCCACCTGTCTGTGGGTTGGAAAATACTGCTCTATCAAAGAAAGGACTGACTGAACATTTCCCAGAGTTCTTCGAGTTTGATAAGCTACTAGTAAAGCTGTTTGCCTGTGGGCATGTAGTACTATGTTTATATGTATGATCCTCATTTTGATGCTTAATCACAGAACATGAGGTCATGAGTAACCAATTGCTGTATCTGTTTGTCCATCTCATTAAATGCCAACCTTTCAAGGCACCTGCCTGGTCTCAGCCAAATCTAAAGTGATTTATCCCTTTTCTCATCAACAATGTTTCTGGGTCTCCACCACATTATACATTATTCCTTGATACTTTACATATGTGTGCATATGATTTCTCTCATTCTCGGTAGACTATGAGCAATTTGAAGGTAAAAAAAAGTCTTATACTTTCCATCAGCATTGCTTTGCACACACAGTTAGTGTGGGTTACATCAGCTAAATAAAATGAATGAACACAATTGGGCAAGTGGGGGTAGAAAAAATTATGAGGAGACATTTATATTTATTTTAAACAACATGTTTCCAGAAGGTCTAGAAGACATCGATATATTTCAAACATTAAAAGTGGATTAAAAAGTAAGAGTAAAGGAAGATTGCATCGATAAGTGTTCTAGAAAAAGCTAGGCTGAGGATTGCTAAGATTGAATACATATTCTACTTTTGACCTTTTCCTGATAGACAACACAAAAACAAAAATGCATGTTATATAAGATTCTTATTAGCATAGAAAGAAGCATGCCAATTTTTCTTAGAGATAGTTTTCTCCCCTAGCATTAACTCTAAGAAGAATTTATTTTACAGCCCCTTATAGAGCCATTGGCTTTTTAAAAATGTGATTGTTTCAATAAGTTTTATAAAAAAATATGGAAGCTTTTTTCTACTTGGCTATTTCTTATATTGATTTTTAATAAATGCTACAGGGTAAAGGTGACATTTCTATGAACACTTGAGATGTTCACCTATCAGCAATGAAATGAGGTTGGTGGGTGATTATCTGGGCCCAGAGCCTATGCAAGGACCTTGGGAATGATATATTTCAATAATAATGACCATAGGCTACTACAGCAAATATCAATTTGACATCATTAGCAAAAAAATGAGGTTGTACTCAAACATAATATATAACATTGGTTGTATTTCTTTGAAATTTGCCTAAATAGTTCTGCCCTAGCACACATATTTTGGTTTGACATCAACCTTCATGATGGTTAAATGGTCTAAATTCTACACAT
This sequence comes from Pedetes capensis, assembly GCA_007922755.1. Taxonomy (NCBI): domain Eukaryota; kingdom Metazoa; phylum Chordata; class Mammalia; order Rodentia; family Pedetidae; genus Pedetes; species Pedetes capensis. Next base: position 1,890 of record VMDO01019349.1, on the reverse strand, counting down.
ATATGTTGTTGTTGTTGTTGTTGGGTGCCATCGAGTCAAGTCCGACTCATAGCAACCCTCATAGGGTTTTCAATGGCTGACTGTTTCAGGATTGCCTTGGGAGTGGGTTGCCATGTCCTTCTCCCATTTTGCAGTGCAGAATCCAACTCAGGGCCTCAGAGACTGCAGAGCAGTGCTCTACCAACTGAGCTAAATCCCAGACCCCACACATATATAAAATGATCTAAAATTGATTCCAGTATATCCCAGAAATACTAGGAAAAAACCACTCTGGGTAATGTGAATAGTATTCCAGAAGAAAAGGCCTCAGGAGTACAAGTCAGTTGGAGCACCAAACATAATTAAACAAGTACCTTCTGTACTCTGGGACTTCTTTAGGACTTGAACATGGTAGCATGATGTCACAGATTGTATTCTCTGGCAAATACACTCTGATCTTGAAATTGATGTGCAGGAAGTTTATCGTAGATGGTTCTTGGGATCAATGCCTGTGCAAGGGTAGGAAGTAAGAACTGGTAGAGGAAGAAGGTAGTCAAACCCACTTGCTCTGGAGTTGAGAAAGCTGTTTGCATTTGTCCAGAGTGGGGGGAGGGCTGGGCCTGTGATCGTCCACACTGATCAGTCACTGCATACAGGATGGTCAGGGGAGGGGCATGTTCTTGCGCAAGGAACTGCCAAGGGCAATTCCCGGAGAAGGCTAGCCAGAGGGCTCTGGGCCAATAGTGCTGTAGAAGCTGGGGAATACTCTCTTTGTTTCTGAAGGTAGTGCATCACAGAGTATAAAGGCTTTCATATATACTGTTTACCAAATGAACTAGCAAAACACACTTCAATTCTAGACCACAGACAATGTCCCCAAGAACTAGTAGTAAATAGAATGTAAGAAAATACTGCTTTAGTCCAATGCCCTGGATGTATACTCCATTCAATCAACTGAGTACATCAATTAGGCTTTATATTTGGCTGGTTCTACCAGAAGCTAGTGATTTAGTCAATTAAAAGAGCTTATTTTACTCAAAACATCATACAGAGTACAGTTTAGAACTTGTATAGCTGTGTGGATCACAACAAATCATGGATAACATTGCGAAGAATGGGAATACCAAAACATTTAATTGTACTCATGAAGAATCTGTACAGTGACCAGAAGGCAGTCGTTTGAGCAGAAGACACACTGCCTGCTTTGAAGTCAGGAAAGGTGTGCATCAGGGCTATATCTTTTTACTGCACCCCTTCAATCTCTATGGTGAGCAAATAATCAGAGAAGCTGGACTTTATGAAGAAGAATATGGCATCATGATTGGAGGAAGACTCACTAACAACCTGTGTTATGCAGATGACACAACTCTGCTGAAATTGAAGATTTGAAACATTTACTGATGAAGGTCAGAGAATACAGCCTTCAGTGGGTTGAGCTTCAACATCAAGAAAAAAACTGGGTCAGTAAGCAACTTCATGATAAATGGAGAAAAGATTGAGGTTGTCCAAGATTTTTCTGTACTCGGTTCTATGATCAATACCCAAGGCATCGTTGTTGTTGTTGTTAGGTGCCGTCGTGTCGAGTCTGACTCATAGCGACCCTATGTACAGCAGATCGAAACACTTGCCGATTCTGTGCCAGGCAAACCATCTTATTTATGTTTAAGCCCATTGTTGCAGACACTGTGTTAATCCATCTGGTGGAGGGTTTCCCTCTTTTCCGTTGACCTGCCACTCTTCCAAACATGATGTCCTTCTCCAGGGATTGTTCTCTCCTGACTATATGTCCGAAATATGTAAGACGCAGTTTGGCCATTTTTGCTTCCAAGGAGCACTCTGGTTGTACCTCTTCTAGGACAGATCTGTTGGTTCTTTTGGCAGTCCATGGTATATTCAATAGACGTCTCCAGC
>VMDO01019348.1:0-39875 GCA_007922755.1 Pedetes capensis | reverse complement strand
TGGGGTCCAGGCCGAGCCTCCTCCCTCAGACTCGGGGGTCCAGGCCCGGCCTCCTCCTTCAGACCCGGGGTCCAGCCCGGCCTCCTCCCTCAGACCCGGGGGTGCAGGCCCGGCCCTCCTCCCTCAGACCTAGGGGTCCAGGCCCAGCCTCCTCCCTCAGATCCGGGGGTCCAGGCCCAGCCTCCTCCCTCAGACCCCGAGGTCCAGACCCAGCCTCCCCCCTCAGGTTCGAGAGTTGGGTTCGCGCCTCAGACCTCCACGCGCTAACACTCACCACGGTTGCCATGATGCTCACCAACCGCCTAGGCTCTAGAGGAAACGGAAATGTGTCCGGAGCACGGCGCCTCGCCCCTCTAGGCTGGCAGGTCCTCCTAAGTCTCGATGGTGGCCGTAAACCTGGCTCTGCTCCCCCGGGGGCGTGGCCGCACGTTCAGGCTCGCTCAGGAGGCGGGGCCAAGCCGGATCCGGGGCGTCGTCCCGCCCCTCCTTTTTCTCCCCGCCCTTCCTGAATGCAGCGGATTGCAAAATTCCTAGCGCTTCTTTGGGCAACCGCACGTCCTCCAGGCTCCCCTTCCGCTTTATCCCCCCGCCCCTGCTGGCCCACCTCGGCCAGAGTGACAGGTCCACCGACCAATCGCGTCCGCACGGCGCTGCAGCAAGCGCGGCCCCCTGAAGCTCGCGCCCTCCGCCAGGGCGGGGCGGGGCCGAGCGAGCTGAGCCGCGTCGGCCAATGAGGAGTCGCAGCAGCCCCGCCCCCGGACGCAGGCCAATGGCGCGGGCCTGGGGGCGGGCACCGCCTCCTGGCAGCCCCCAGGTTTGAGTGTGCGGGCCGCGCCGGCCTCAGTGACGCCGCGGCCGCCTCCCGCCGAGGTCCGAGCGCTCCGGGGCGGGGGTGCGGTCGTGCAATAGGAAGCGGAGCGCGCTGCAAGCTTCCCGTCCGCTGCCAGCCACCCCGCCCCGCTCCCGGCCCGGTGCACCCCCCGAACACCCCGGGGCCCCGTTCCCGCACCCGCGATGCCTCTGAGCCGCACTCTGTCCGTGTCCTCGCTGCCAGGACTGGAGGACTGGGACTATGAGTTCGACCTGGAGAACACGGTGCTGTTCGAGGTGGCCTGGGAGGTGGCCAACAAGGGTGAGCTGCCCGGCCGTCGGGGAGGGGCCCGCGATCTCCACTCCAGGGGGACAGGGCTGTCCGGGGAGGGTGGATGCGTCCTGGCGAGGCTCCCGTGACTTCTGTGTCCTTGGGCAGGGGCTGGAGTCTGTCTTCAGGCCCTGGGGTAAGGGGTGAGGCCGGGCTTAAGACGGGGGAGGCTTCCAGGTCCTAGGGCGGAGGACGATGAAATGGAAGGTCCCCCGGGCCTGGAGCCTCTGAGACACCGGAGACCTGAGTCCTGAACCGGGAAGGAGCTGGGGTGGTGCTCCTGTGGCTGACCGGGGAGCCGCTGGGGTTCAGGCCTGTGGTCCCGGGGACAGTGGTACCAGGGTGCACTGCGGAATGGAGAGAGCCACCGAGGGATGGATGTGAGGGGTGTGGGGCGGGCATGGAGGATCTGGCTGCCTGAGACCCAAATTCTTAGGTCCTGGATGGGAGAGAGTCGGAGGCCTGAATGCCTCGCTGTGAAGGAGCCCCGGGGCCTGCACCGCGGGTTCCTAGGCGGGGAGGGGGTGCTGGCATGGGGGTGGCTGGGAAGTCCTAAGTTGGTCAGGAGTTGGGCCCCAGCATGGGGAGTGGCCCGGAGCCTGTATTCCTGTGTCCTGGGCTTCCAGGACTGCGGGCATCTGGCTTGTGGGGAGGCTGGGGCTGGCATCCCCAGGAGCTAAGCGGGATCCATCGGCTCCTCCCAAGAGCAGGGGCCACTAAGGGTTCGCCTCGCTGGGTCTCAGGGGAGAGAAGGACGGGGTGGCCTAGCAAGAGGGCTGTTGGCAGGGCCCAGGACCCAGACTCCTGGGTCTGAGGTGGGCTTATGGGAGGGGCAGGGCCCTGCAGGCCTGCGTCTCCTGTCTGGGAGAGGAGACTGGGAGACAGGTCAGCAGGGTCCCGGAGGGCAGGGAGTGGTGATTCATGCTTCCCTTGGGTAACCCTGGGAGGCTGCACAGAGCCAGGGCGGGTTCTCCCCACCCTGTCCTGGGGCCTGACTTAAAAAACCTGGGAGCTCCGGAAGCTGGGGCCCCTGTCCTCAGCCCCAGCCAGACCCCCTTTCCTCTTGGCCCAGCCTCCGGCCCTCTCCCTGCCTCCTCCTCCCATCCTACTTGGCTCCCAGTCCCTGCCCCTGCCCCCACCAGCCCTGCAGACCTCGAGGTGCCTGGCCTCACACACTTGGGCCCCCAGTGGGCGGCATCTACACGGTGCTGCAGACGAAGGCGAAAGTGACGGGGGACGAATGGGGAGACAGCTACTACCTGGTGGGACCGTACACGGAGCAGGGCGTGAGGACCCAGGTGGAGCTGCTTGAACCCCCGACCCCTGCTCTGAAGAGGACGCTGGACTCTATGAACAGCAAGGGCTGCAAGGTGGGACATGGTCCCGTGGACAGCGGGGGCTGGGGCAGCTGCGGTGGCGCCGGGAGGCAGAGCTGGCAGAACAAGAGGGGTAGATGCACAGACGGGTGCGGGACTCTGTGGAGCTGTCAGACACCCCGAGATGGCCCCAGAGGCCAGGATGCTGGGGCCAGAGGAAAGAGCCAGGTGGATGAGCCGGCGAGGTGGCCTGGACTTAGGCAGGCATGCAGGAGCAGCGTTCTGGCACCCGAGGTTCGAATTCAGCCTCTCTGCGTTGGCTGCGTGGCCTAGGCCAATGATCCACTGGTAGCGTGTGTCTTCTAAGGGCGCTGCAAGGGTGACATAGCTAATGTTCCCTGAGTCTCTGGCACCGTTCTGCCTGAAGTTACCCCCGAAGCGTGAGCCCTTACCATCATTGTTTCCGCCACCATCGTCATTACTATAAACAGCTGAGCGTGGGGAGGGGCCTGGGCCGGCTGCCACAGGAGAGAGATCTACCTGCTGTAAGCACAGGCCAGGACACCAGGTGCTTCAGAAAGGCCTGGAAGGAGGGAGAAAGGTGGAACGTTGAAGAGAGGAGAGGCAGGCAGGCAGACCCCGGGGAGAGTCTGTGATGGGCAGATCAGGAACAGAAGAGAGGAGGGGAGCCTCTCAGGGCCCCGGGGCAGAGACTGGAAGAGGGGGCTGCCTCCTAGAACGCGCCGGAAGGCAGCAGGGACCCCCTGGAAAGGGCCACGAGGCAGCCAGCAGAGAGGTACAGAGGTTCCTGCACTCACAGCCTCCATCTGGGCTGGGGTCTGGAGGCCAGGGACGGCCGGCCATGTCCCTAAGAGACCCCAGAGCAGCGCAGCCCCACCCCCAGGGCACCGGTGCCTAAGAATAGCGCCCCCAGCAAAAGGGCAGGCAACAGCTGGGAGGGGGAGGGCGTGGAGGGAGCCGCAGCTGGGAAAGGCCAGGTGGAGGAGGAGGAGGAGGAGGCTCGTCCACCCGCTCGAGCTGTCCACCCGCTAGAGCCGAGGCAGCTGGCCCAGAACCAAGGCCATGGTCTGGGAGGAAAACGGCCGGTGGAGAGATGTCGTCGGGGCCAAAATGAGACAGCAAGGCTTAGATACAGGGCAGCGGGCCTGGGGCACGGAGGAGGATGAGTTTTGGTGGACCTGCCGCCGCAGGCTGCAAAACGGGCAGGGGAGAGAGATGGGCGAGAAGAATACGGTGGACGCTGGGTATGGTGGCGCATGCCTGTAATCCCAGCGGATAGGGAGGCAGGGGCGGGAGGATCACAAGTTCGAGACCAGAGGCAGTCTGAGGAACTTAGCGAGACCCTGTCTCAAAAAGTAAAAAAATGGGCTGGGGGTGCAGCTCAGTGGTCCAGCACTTGCAGAGCATGCAGGCGTGAGGCCCTGGGTTCAACCCCTAGTACCAGAAAAAAAAAAAAAAAGAAAGAAAACCGGGGGAAGACGTTGGTGGCAATCATAGCAAAGAGAAGTGAGGCAGTGGCGAGAGATGGGCGGCAGACACAGGGAGAGGTGGACTTGACGCTCCTATCCCCCCAGGTGTATTTTGGTCGCTGGCTGATCGAGGGCGGCCCCATGGTGGTGCTCCTGGATGTGGGGGCCTCCGCCTGGGCCCTGGAGCGCTGGAAGGGGGAGCTCTGGGACACCTGCAGCATCGGGGTGCCCTGGTACGACCGAGAGGCCAACGACGCCGTCCTCTTTGGCTTCCTCACCACCTGGTTCCTGGGTGAGGTAGGCCCCACCACCTGCCCCCCGCACCCCATCCCACACAGGCCTCAGACTGCCCTGACCACCAGCCCCGGCCAGAGGTGGGCTTCTCCCTCCCCAAGGGCACTTGGGGAGCGAGAGTTTCCTCCATCAAGGATTAGCTCTGGCCTCTGGCATTTAGGTCAGTTGGTGGAGCGCTGCTCTGGGCGCTCTGAGGCCCTGGGTTCGATCCCCAGCACCACAGAAATGGGAGAGGGACCTGGCAGCCCACTGCCAAAGCAGTCGGCCATTAAAAACCCTGTGAATAGCAGAGAAGCGCTGACATAGTGCCAGCATGGCACAGTGTCGCAGAGTATTTTGTTGTGTTGTACACTGGGTTCCTACAAGTTGACCCAACTCGATGGCACCTAACAACTTTTGGGGGCATGAACATCCAGGGCCCATTCTCCTCCTTTCTCACAGACCCATATAGCCACCCTCACTTCATTTACCCTAGTCTTCCACATGCAGAGGTTCTCAGTCATTCCCACTAAGGGCAGGCCTGCAGCAGAGGGCTGGCCACAGGGATTCTGGGAGTTGTAGTTGTTGAGTATGACACTGGATGCACTTAGGTGGGCACCTAGATGCTTACAGATCCCCAGTCAACCTAAGAACCAGGAATCCTGGTTTTGACTGTAGGATTTAAAAGTCTCAGGACATTCACTTGCCCATGCCCTAGAACCAGGTTTAGAAACTGCCAACTCCAAGGCGTTCTGGGAGTTGTAGTCCTTTTGCGAGTGTTGACCACAGAAGGCATATTCCCCTCCATTGAGATATGGGGTCTCCAGGAATTCGATCTAGGACCTGGGGACACTAAAACCTGAGTCTTCTTTCTTTCTTTCTTCTTTATTTTTATTTATTTGTTTATTTATTTATTTGCAGTACTTGGGGGTTGAATGCAGGGCTTTGCACATACATTGCAAGTGCTCTACCACTGGGCTGCACACCTGGCCATTTTTTATTTTTTATCTCTCTCTCTCTCTTTTTTTTTTTTTTTTTTGCGGTACTGGGGGTTGAACCCAGGGCCTCATGCCAGCATGCTTTGCAAGTGCTGACCACTGAGCTGCACCCTCAGCCCATTTTTTTACTTTTTGAGACAGGGTCCCGCTAAGTTACGCTGACTTCCTCTGGTCTCGAACTTGCAATCCTCCTGCCTCCGCCTCCCAAGCTGCTGGGATTACAGGCGTGTACCACCGTGCCCAGCTCCCGTTTTTTATTGTTTATCTTGAGACAGGGTCTTGCTAAGTTACACAAGCTGCTCTGGCCTCAGACTTGTGGCCCTCTGTTTCTGCCTCCTGAGTCTCTGGGATTACAGGCATAAGCCACCACGCTCAGCAAGAACTTGAGTCTTCCCCATTATACCCTGCCAGGACTTAGAGAGTTGGCATAAATGAGCAAAAGACCTGAGCTCCCATCAGCCTCTGGCCGTGGGGCTGGCTGGTTGGCCTCCTGTGGGCCACAGGGCCTATCGTGGGGACCGCTGTCTGCTCTGTGCAGCGGTGGGGACAGCGTGGCCTCTCCCGTGCCTGCTGCCCACGTCAGGGATGGCTGATGCTTTTTGTGGAGCACGTGGAGACGTGACCCTGTCTCTGTTGCCCTCCCCCCCCAGTTCCTGGCGCAGAGCGAGGAGAAGCCGCATGTGGTGGCGCATTTCCACGAGTGGTTGGCCGGCATCGGGCTCTGTCTGTGCCGCGCCCGGCGACTGCCTGTGGCGACCATCTTTACCACCCATGCCACGCTGCTGGGGCGTTACCTGTGCGCGGGGGCTGTGGACTTCTACAACAACCTGGAGAATGTGAGCAGGAAATGTAGCCAAAGGGGGCAGGCGTCAGGACCGGGGGCAGCCCTGCTCTCCCAGGACCAGGTCCAAGCCCCGCCTCCTCCCTCAGACCCAGGGGTCCAGGCCCAGCCCTCCTCCCTCAGACCCAGGGGTCCAAGCCCAGCCTCCTCCCTCAGACCCAGGGGTCCATGCCCAGCTCTCCTCCCTCAGACCCAGAGGTCCAGGCCTAGCCCTTGTCCCTCAGACACAAGGGTCCAGGCTCCGCCTCCTCCCTCAGACCCAGGGTTCCAGGCCCAGCCCTCATCCCTCAGACCCAAGGGTCCAGGCCCAGCCTCTTCTGTCAGACCCAGGGGCTCAGACCCAGCCCTTATCCCTCAGACCCAGGGGTCCAGACCCCATGCCTCCTCCCTCAGACCCAGGGGTCCAGGCCCAGCCTCCTCCATCAGACCCAGGGGCCCAGACCCAGCCCTCGTCCCTCAGATCCAGGGGTCCGGGCCCAGCCCTCGTCCCTCAGACCCAGGGGTCCAGACCCCATGCCTCCTCCCTCAGACCCAGGGGTCCAGGCCCTATTCTTCCTCCCTCAGACCCAGGGGTCCAGGCCCCACCCTCCTCTCTCAGACCCAGGGGTCCATGTCCCAGCTGCCTCCCTCAGACCCGAGGTCCCCAGGCTCAGCCTCCCCTGGGCCCCCGACCTGGCAGCCTTCTTTTCCTCCTTCCTGTCTAGTTCAACGTGGACAAGGAGGCAGGCGAGAGGCAGATCTATCACCGCTACTGCATGGAGCGGGCCGCGGCCCACTGCGCTCACGTCTTCACGACTGTGTCCCAGATCACCGCCATCGAGGCTCAGCACCTCCTCAAAAGGAAGCCAGGTAGGGTCGGGTCTGGCTTCCCTGGATTTTGGTGACCGTCTGTGTCAAGGCCAACACCAGTTTTATTCTAGTCTGTACAACAGGGGACTGCAACTCCCAGACAGCCTGATGTCGTGGTGACCTATTCACGAGGCCGCCCGCCTCTGTGGAGGCTGGAGGCCGGAGGAAGTTGTGTTTTAACACTAATTTCAGAAATTGTAAAATGCAATAGTTGGCTGATGTGTATCTGGATCTCCTCAAAGGGAGGCAGGTGTAGTGGGCTTTGGTTTTGAGAAACGTGGGGTTGGAAGTGGGCAGCCCACCGTGCTCCGTGAGTGAGGTCAGAACTGCAGCTCCCAGAAGCCCTTCGCCTGTCCACTCAGAGTCTTCCTGAAATCTTGCCCTGGAGGCTGATGGGAGTTGCGGTTTTTCACCAATGCGCTTTATGTCAGGAGGAGAGGCGGTTGTGTCCCTGAGAGAGGCTTGAATGTGGAGCCGTCAGGGGAGGAGCCTGCTGCCAGGGTGTTCAATCATTGCCCACTCAGGGTGGGGTGCGGGACAAGGGGAACCCCTACGTGGATCGTGGATCCCGCCCGTCGGTGGGCCCTTGGCAGCAGGGAGGCGACTTGTGGACGTCGCAAGTAGGGCAGGAAGGCACCCGGGTCCGGGGCCAGCAGGTCACCATGGGGGTTAGAGAAGAACTGAGACGGAGAAGATGCAGCGGGAGGCGGGGGTTGCCCTTCATCCGATCCCTCAGCCATGTTGGTCTTGGTGGACAAACCAGGAGACAAGCAGGGACCTTCTCCCCCACCCAGACATTGTGACCCCCAACGGGCTGAATGTGAAGAAGTTCTCAGCCATGCACGAGTTCCAGAACCTCCACGCGCAGAGCAAAGCCCGCATCCAGGAGTTCGTGCGGGGCCACTTCTATGGGTGCGTGGCCCACACCCGGAGTCTGAGGGAGGAGGCGGGGCCCGGACCCCTGGGTCTGAGGGAGGAGGGCTAGGCCTGGACCCCTGGGTCTGAGGGAGGAAGGCTGGGCCCGGACCCCTGGGTCTGAGGGAGGAAGGCTGGGCCTGGACCCCTGGGTCTGAGGGAGGAAGGCTGGGCCCGGACACCTGGGTCTGAGGGAGGAGGCTGGGCCCGGACCCCTGGGTCTGAGGGAGAAGGCTGGGCCCGGACCCCTGGGTCTGAGGGAAGAGGGCTGGGCCCGGACCCCTGGGTCTGAGGGAGGAGGCTGGGCCCGGACCCCTGGGTCTGAGGGAGGAGGCTGGGCCTGGACCCCTGGGTCTGAGGGAGGAGGGCTAGGCCTGGACCCCTGGGTCTGAGGGAGGAGGGCTAGGCCCGGACCCCTGGGTCTGAGGGAGAAGGCTGGGCCCAGACCCCTGAGTCTGAGGGAGGAGGCTGGGCCCGGACCCTTGGGTCTGAGGGAGGAGGGCTGGGCCCAGACCCCTGGGTCTGAGGGAGGAGGGCTGGGCCTGGACCCCTGGGTCTGAGGGAGGAGGCTGGGCCCGGACCCCTGGGTCTGAGGGAGGTGATCCGAACCTCGAATCCTGGTCTGCTGAGTTCTGACGCAGGTAGAAGCTCAGCGTCTTACATCTCAAGCTCCGGAACCATGGGCTGGATATTAAAGGAGACCCCCATCTACGGAGAAAAACCCTAACCTCCCGGGAAGCCCCAGGATAGCTCTGTATTGTCTAAACATCGCTTTGCCCCGCGGCTTCTGGGATTTGTAGTTGCGAGGCAGGACCCCAGGGTGAGGGTCCTGGGCTTCACCCTGTGATGTGGCTTCTCCAGGCACCTTGACTTCAACCTGGACAAGACCTTGTACTTCTTTATTGCCGGCCGCTACGAGTTCTCCAACAAGGGGGCCGATGTCTTCCTGGAGGCCTTGGCCCGGCTCAACTATCTGCTCAGAGTGAGGCCCGGGCAAGGGGCAGAGCGGGGCCGGTGGGAGGAGGAGAAATCAGGCTATGAGCCCCAGGGAGCTGGGGTGGCTGTGGCTGGGGCCAGTGTGTAGAGGCCCAGAAAGAGCTGAGGCCTGGTGCCATGCACACACCCTGCACTTAGGAGGCCAAGGCAAGAGGACTGAGAGTTCAAGGCCAGCCTCGGCTACCTAAGGAGAGAAGAGGGCTCGGGGTGCAGATCAGTGGTAGAGCGGTTGCCTAGTGTGTACCAGGCCCTGGGTTCAAGTACCAATGCTGCAAAAATAAAAATAAAAAATAATAATAAGAGGAAAGAAAATGGAAGAGGCCCATAGAGACAGTTACTCTGCTCTTTGGCAGGAGGGGGCCTGGAGGGGTCCTAGAGTTCCTGGGGCAGCAGCGGGTGGGCAGCCATAGCCTCCCGCCGTGCAATCTGCCCTGCTTCCTCATCCCAGGTGAACGGCAGTGAGCAGACGGTTGTCGCCTTCTTCATCATGCCGGCTCGGACCAACAATTTCAATGTGGAGACCCTCAAGGGTCAAGCTGTGCGTAAGCAGCTCTGGTAAGCAGCTCCTGCCCGGCACGTTGCCCCCTCCCTGCCCCCCTCCCCCTGCGACCGTGAGCTGGGGTTCAACTATGTCTCTGGGTGGCTGCGGGACAACCTGCCCCACCAGTTCCCTGTGAATCACTTACTAGGGCCCGTGAGGTTCCTCTCACGCCACCAGCTGTTGCTGGCTCTGTGAACTTAGGGAACCCGTCCCCTCCGGAGCCTGTTTCCTCTTCCATAAAACCCATTCACTAGCTATTAGATCCACCATGTTCCACTCTTCCCAGCCCCAGAAACATAGCTGGGAGCAAAAAAGAGAAAAATGCTGCCATCCTGAACCTCATGTTCTAGAAAATTCTACAGAAGGTGTTCTGGAAAAAAATAACACAAGGCTGGAATATGAGGTAGGGTTGTTAGGATAGGTAACCCTGAGAAAGTACCATTTGGCAGAGACCAACAAAGGAGATGAGGGAGCAACTGCGGTGTGTTTCTGGGGAACAGCACGTCAAGCATGGAGAACAGCAAGTACAAAGGTCCGGAGGCACGTTGGAGAGACAGTGAGGAGCCCAGTGTGGCTGGAGCAGTGTATCCACGGGAGAGGGGGTAGAAAATGAAGTCGGAACGGTGGCAGGATTGTGAGCAGCAGGGCTGTACGCAGAAACATTCCTCTCTCGGGATCTCATTTTTTGTTATTATAAAATGGTGCCAAGTGTTGCCTCCTTCAGCACTAGTGCACTTGCTGATAGTGGCTGGCGTTTTCCGAAAGCTCGCTGTGGGCTGAGTTTTCTCCTGACCCCCTTGAATCCTCTGCAAGCTTCTGAGGTGGATTCTTTTTTTACCCTCATCTGACACATGAGTCACTGCAGTCAGAGAGGAAAGGCCACCTGTCCCCAGCCACACAGCTGATGCAAGGCAGGAGGAACTCGAGCCATCTGGGGCCCGTTTCCTGGTCCCCATCCTGCAGCCTGGAGGCCCCAGGGGACGGCCTCTCTGCTAAAGACCTCAGTCTCCCTGCTTCCCTCGAAGCCTGGCCAACGGCAGCCGGCACATCAGTGAAGTTGCTCTGCCCTTTGCAGGGACACGGCCAACACCGTGAAGGAGAAGTTCGGGAGGAAGCTGTACGAGTCCTTACTGGTGTAAGTGCCTGCAGCCGTGGCCCTGTGGCCTCCAATCCCGTCAGATCTCAGAAGCTAAGCAGGGTCAGGCCCAGTTAGTACTTGGATGGGAGACCGCCTGGGAACACCAGGTGCTGTAGGCTTGGGAGACAGACCCGGCAACCCACTCCCAAAAATCCATCTGCCACTGAAAACCCTATGAACAGCAGAGAAGCACTGACAATAGTGTTTCGCCTGTTGTACGCAGGGTTGCTATGAGTCGATACCAACTCCATGGCACCTAACATAACAACTGGTGTAAGTGCCGGGTCCTGGCTCTGTCCCCTTCTAGACCCCATCCCTGCACCCCAGGCCCACGTGCGTGTCCCACCTATCTTGCAGGGGCAGCCTGCCAGACATGAACAGGATGCTGGACAAGGAGGACTTCACCATGATGAAGAGGGCCATCTTTGCCACGCAGGTACGGTCTGGGCCTGCGCCGAGGCGTGGCACCCACCCGCTGCCCAGGCCATGGGCCACAGCGGCTCTGACCTAGAGATGGCAGGCAGTGCCGCTGTCTTGGATGGCCCTTTGTGGCGGGTTCGAATCTGAGGTCCACCGAGGGTGTGATGGTGAAACTGCTGTCCTCAGGGCCCTTGGACAGACTCAACTGTGGCTTATTCTGCCACTGGGGTTGCTGGGAGCCATGGCTTCTCTGGGTCCCCAGGGTAAGGGACAGAGTGAAGAGGACATTAAGACCCAAGACAGGTGCAAGATGAGAACTGCAATGCTGCACTGTTACACACTGGCCCCGCCTCCGCCTGGGGACTGGTGGGGACGGTGGCTGCTTTGATTCCTGAAACTGACAAGTGGATGGGAAATGTGCCGGGCGTGGTGGTGCACGCTTGGGAGGCAGAGGCAGGAGGATCGCAAGTTCAAGACCAGAGGCAGTCTGTGTAACTTAGCAAGACCCTGTCTCAAAGAGTAAAAAAATGGGTTGAGGCGCAGCTCAGTGGCCCAGCACTTGCAGAGCATGCAAGCATGAGGCCCTGGGTTCAACCCCAGCACCACACACACACAAAAAAAAAGTGGATGGGAAATAATAGTACTTGGCGGCCACAAAACAAGAACTCCAGCTCCCAGCAGTCCCTGGGGTTTTCTGCTCCTCTCCTCTCCTCTGGTGGTCTTTCATTCCCTGGGGTCAAGGGCCTCTGGTACTACTGGTGGAGCTTGGTGAGCCTGGGGTGGGGAAAGCCTGGACGAGGGAGGTACAAACTGCCTTTGGCCAAACTATAACGGACTGGGGCAGTTGTGACTCCTGGGGATCCTTTAAAAGTCAAGAACGAGACAGTGACGCCCCGCCACGCTGTGAGGGGCGGGTTGGCCCTTAGTTCTTCCAGGCTTGGGGTTCAGGGAAAGACCCTCACGGATACTGCTTGTGGGGAGGTAGGAGCCCCCATCCGCCCCTGACCCCACCCCGCTGTGGCCCCCAGCGGCAGTCTTTTCCCCCCGTCTGCACCCACAACATGCTGGACGACTCCTCGGACCCCATCCTGACGACCATCCGCCGGATCGGCCTCTTCAACAGCAGCGCCGACAGGGTGAAGGTGGGCGCGCCGGCCAGGGTGGGGAGGCGGAGTTGGGGTGTGGTGGGCGTGGCGGGGTGGGGTGGGCGTGGCGGGGTGGGGTGGGCGTGGCTCCCCACGCGTTCCCTGGGCCCCTGCTGATCACAGCACTGCTGTGTTTACACAGAACCCTGGGTTCTGCTGCAGCCAGACTTGGCTGTAAATATCTGTCTGGTTGTCTTTTTGCTGTGTGGCTTCAGACTAGCGTTGCATGCTCTCTGGGCTACTCTGGGTTCTCAGGAAGCGGCTGCCTGAGGTGTTTGGCCTAAGCCCATGTTTCCCACTCCTAGGTAATTTTCCACCCAGAGTTCCTCTCCTCCACGAGCCCCCTGCTCCCTGTGGACTATGAGGAGTTTGTCCGTGGCTGCCATCTCGGGGTCTTCCCCTCCTATTACGAACCTTGGGGCTACACACCCGGTGAGTGTGGCCAGTGGGGGCTGAGTGGGCCTGGGGCTGGGTTCCACTCTGGCATGCTCCTGGGCCAAGGCACCCCGAGTTGGGGACCAGGGTGACAGTCTGTTCTGTAGTGTAGGCCGCCTGACACGGTGGCCCATGTGACTCAAAACCGGAAGGCCCTTGTGGGTCGCAGATGTTGGCCACTGCTAACTGATCCCCCAAATCAAGCAGCCACGTCACAACCCACTGCACAGATGACGCGCAGCCTCAGGCGCCCTTCAGCCTCACCTTCCTCCCGTTGGATGGTGGTGGTACCTGTAACCCCAGCACTGAGCAGGCTGAGGCAGAGGAGTTGAGGAGTCAGAGGCCGGCCTGGGCTGCATAATGAGGCCAGTCTGAAAACACACACACACACACACACACACACACACACACACAACAAAACAAAACCAGACTGTGAGCTGGGCACGGCGGCTCACGCCTGTCGTCCCAGCCACTTAGGAGGCTGAGGCAGAAGGATCACAGGTTCGAGGCCAGAGGCAGCCTGCATAACTTAGCCAGCCCATCTCAAGATAATAAAAAATGGGCGGGTGTGCAGCTCAGTGGTAGATAATTTGCAAGCCGTGTGCAAAGGCCTGGGTTCAACCCTCAAGTACTGCAAAAACCAAAACAACCCCCCACCAGATTGTGACCTTGTGATATCCAAACAGTATGATTCTGGCACAAAAAAGTATCCTAAGGTCACGAGGATGAGGTAAAATAATGGACCTGGGTCCATATCATCCTTATTTCCCGCCTAGGGACTGTTCCACATTCTGAGTCCCTGGGCGACTGAATTTTTCTGGGTGTTGTAATTTCCCTTCTGAGAAATGAGACCAGCCCAGTGGCCCGCGTGGCCTTAGGGCTCAGTGGAAGCGCTGGGCTCCGTCGCCAGTAGGTGGCACTGTCGAGGCTCATTGCGATTAAGGCGCTGGGCGGGCGCCCTTCTCCTGCAGCGGAGTGCACGGTCATGGGCATCCCCAGCATCTCCACCAACCTGTCTGGCTTCGGCTGCTTCATGGAGGAGCACATCGCGGACCCCTCTGCGTATGGTCAGTGCAGACCCCCAGAGCTGGGAGGAGGGGGATGGGTCCTGATGTCGGGGAGACCCTCATGAAGGGAGACCCTGCAGGTCGTTCCTGAGTCCTGGCCCTGGCCTCTGCAGGCATCTACATTCTGGACCGGCGGTTCCGCAGCCTGGATGATTCCTGCTCGCAGCTCACCTCCTTCCTCTACAGCTTCTGCCAGCAGAGCCGGCGCCAGCGTATCATCCAGCGGAACCGCACAGAGCGGCTCTCCGACCTTCTAGACTGGAAATACCTAGGCCGGGTAGGACCCCTTCCCTGCCCATAACCACCTCCGGGGCTGAGGCTGGCACCTGACTCTTGCCCTCCCATTTAGAAATTCATCCTAGTCGGGCGTAGTGGCACAAACCTGTCATCCCAGCGACTTGGGAGGCAGAAGCAGGAGGATTGAAAGTTCGAGGCCAGAGGCATCCTGTGTAACTTTGTGAGACCCTGTCTCAATTTTAAAAATAAAAAGGGCTTGAGGTGCAGCTCAGTGGCAGAGCACTAATAAAGTATGTGTGAGGTCCTGAGTTCAGTCCCCCCAGTATGAAAGGAAGAAAGGAAAGAAAAAGAAAAGAAAAAAAGAAAAAAAAAAGTCTTAAGAAATGTTAGCCAGGCACATTGACCCACCTGTAACCCTCAGGAGGTAGGCAGGAGGACTGCTGTGAGTTTGAAGTTAGCCTGGACTACATAGCAAGTTCCAGGTCCAGGAGGCCAGCCAGGGCTACACAGCAAGACTCTGTCGCAAAAAAAAAAAAAAAAAAAAAAAAAAAGGTGGCAACAATAATAAAAAACCAAGGATGGGCTATATGGGATATAGCTCTGTGGTAGCGAGCATGTGCAAGGCCCTGGGTTCCACCCTCAGCCCTGCAAAAAACAAAACCAAACAAAACACCCAGATGTTCGGAACTGGCCACCTTTTACCTGTGCGCTGACATCTCCTCTCTCCTTCCTCCCAGTACTACATGTCTGCGCGTCACATGGCGCTGGCCAAGGCCTTTCCAGATCACTTCATCTATGAGCCCCACGAGGCGGAAGCGGTGAGCGTCTGGGCGGGGCGGAAAGCTCTTGGGCCGGCCAGTTTGGGGTCCCTTCTGGGGTGTAGAGGGCGTGACGCTGCTGGCTCTGGGGACTTTAGGCGCCTCCACTCACCCTGGTCTGTGCCCATCCGCGGGTGTGTAGACCCAGGGATACCGCTACCCACGGCCAGCCTCGGTGCCCCCCTCGCCATCGCTGTCGAGACACTCCAGCCCGCATCAGAGCGAGGATGAGGAGGAGCCCCGCGATGGGCCGCTTGAGGAAGACGGTGAGCGTTACGACGAGGACGAGGAGGCAGCCAAGGACCGGCGCAACATCCGCGCGCCTGAGTGGCCGCGCCGCGCCTCCTGCACCTCCTCCCCTGGCGGGAGCAAGCGCAGCAGCTCCGTGGACACGGCGCCCTCCAGCTCCCTCAGCACCCCCAGCGAGCCCCTCAGCCCCGCCAGCTCCCTGGGCGAGGAGCGCAACTAGGCCTCACGCAATTCGCCCCGCAGACTGCCAGCGGGTTTCTGGGTTCGTGCGGGTGGTGCGGTTCCTGAGCCCCACTCCAAACCCCGTGGGACCCACAGCCTGTGTGGTCCGCAGCCCAGCCCCGGCTGCCGCACACTCCAGCCCTCCAGCTCCACTCCTGGAGTCCGCGCACCCCAAACCCCACAACACTGTGCCTTTTTTGGACACCAGAACGTGTCCTCGGTGCCCTGGAGTCCCCCGGGCTCCACTGGGCCCCAGAGGCCCAGAATCTGCCCTTGCTCAGCCCGGGGCCAGAGAAGCCAGTCTGTCATCCCCGCGCTGGGCTCCTGGAGCCCTCTGGGGCATGCGGATTGTATTGCATGCAGATTGTGCCAGGCTCAGGCCGGCCCTGGGGACTCCTGAGTGCTGGAAACCCTGTGGCATCCCTGCCCATGGGATGACCACGCCCATCAGGACCCTCCACCCTCCAGGGGCTTAAGATCATAGAGTGCCTCCGCCCTTGCAAAGCTCAGCTCAGCTCGGGCTCCAGGACAGGGGCATGGCGTCACTCTCCCCAGGCGTCCAGTTCTGCCGGGAGGGTCCCTCTGTCCCTGCTCCTCTGGCCCCCACACTCCAGCCAAGCCAGGGCAGCAGAACCACCTTCCTCATCCTCTGGAGAGCCTGCAGGCTTGGACTAGATGCCTTTTCCCCTCCCGGCCTTTTCTGGACTCCATCTGACTCCGTCCTTGCGTCAGCTCCTCCGTGTGTCCCAAACCCCCTGTGTCTTCCAGGAAACCCCGCTGGGGGTGTCAGGGGTTCCCCCCCTCGTCCCCATCCCACCCACTCAGCCCACTGCGAAACCACTGGCCCCCAGGTCCCAGCTGTGAACCTGGACCCTCTTCACTGCTGCATCCAGGTGCCGTTCCCTGGCTCTAGAACCCAGCCCACAGGGTTCTAGACATACATTTACCTCGAGGCTCCTACTGCCCCAGCTTCGATGACAAGGTGGAGCCCTGCATCTGCTGTGCCTGCCTGATGCCCTGATTGGCTGGCGGTTGGGGGTGGGGGACAGAAGGCCTGTGATTGGAGAGTGTCCAGAGAAGAAAAAATACATCTATATTTAAGAATGCCAGGTGTGGTCAGACCTAAGTGGCTGGTGGCCCTCCTGACTCCCCCAGTTCTGCCCCGGGCCTCTACTTGGTTCCTTACCTCATGCTGCTCTCTGGGAGACTTAGGTCGCGGTTTCGAGAGTCCACTGTTGGAGGGAAACATGTCTGGCTGCTTAGCTAGGACTTGGTTTGCAAGTGGCAAGGGTGGCTCATGTGATCCTTGGTATAAGGGGCTCCACAAATGAAGAGAAAAAAATCTCCAAAGAACCAGCCATTGAAAACCCTGTGACCGTCGCTATGTGTTGGACCCAACTCAATGCCACCTAACATCGTGACTGAAGAGCTACAAGGCAGCTACAAGCCCTGGGCAGCTGTTTAAGTTAAATGCAGTTGCTCCCTAACACTGGCCACCTGCAAAGTGTTGCAAACTCTCCAGCAATCACGGGTGGCCCCCAAAGTGTTCTGGCATGGGGCATGGTGCTGAGCTGGCAGGACACGTGTCCAAGTGTGGCAGCCTGATTTCTTTTCTCCCACAAAGGCAGGGAGCAGGACAAAGCTGACCCGGCACTTTTACAGCTTGCACCCCACAGATGCCTGAGGCCCCCTTTAATTGACTTCAGTTCCCCCTGGAAAATTAGGTCTCATGTTTTACATCCCGTTTCTGTGCTGAGCCCCAATCCTGTAAGTCACGCGCTGTGGCTGCTCACAGCACCCTATGTCCTGGCCAGTCCCACTGTGTGCCTTGAACTGGGGTTACCCCAGCACCAGCCAGAGCCAGTGTGGATAGGGAGCTTATCACACCCGTGTGAAACCTAGCGGCCTTGCAGCCTGCTTTGTAACAGCCCCAGGTGCCTCACAGAAAGGGGTAGACTTGCTCCCCCAGAAGGTTAGCAGAGCACTTGTTAGGGTTTTCAACGACTACCTGATTTGGAATTGCCTGGGGAGTGGATTGCCACGTCCTTTTTAGCCTCATGATAAACAGGGCTATTCCAGGGACTATCAGCAGCCACAGCACCCTGGCATCTGATCCTGCCTGATCTTGAAAGCTAAGTGGGGTTGGCCCGGTTAGTCCTTGGATGGAAGACCACTTGGGAACAGCAGGTGCTGCAAGCTAGGGAGAAGAACCTGGTAACCCACTCTGGTAAGAAACTGCCCCTGAAAACCGCATAAATGGCAGAGAACTCACAATAGTGCCCGGCATGGCAGTGTCAGGGACTTTTTGCTGTATAGCACCTAACAAGGATTTCAGGATCTGGTGGTCCAGCTCAGATAAAGGGCATGCCTAGGCATGACGCCCTAGGTTCGATATTCAGTACCACTTTGGAGTTACTCAGGTGTAGCCACACGTTGGGATTTAGTTCAGTTGATAGAGCGCTGCTCTGCAGCCTGAGGTCCCAGGACCACAAATAGGGGAGGACATGACAATCCACTCCCAAGGCTATCAGGTCACAAAACCCTGCGTTGTACACGAAAGGACAAGGTATAACAATATCTGCCCCTAGCTCCCAGGCCCAGAAGGGTTTACTGTACCCATCTTGGCTCCTAGAACTATCATTTAGGAGTCACAGGTAGACAAGAACTGTCGCACCAACTCACCTCAATCCCACAGGTGGAATCCCCTCTGCACATGCAGGAGAACATGCCCAACCAGTCTCTGCCCACCCCAGCACCCCTTTCCACACCAAACACACAAGCACCCAATGCTGAAAAAGGTTTATTTTTGTTTGGTCCATGGCTTGGTAAGGGCTCAGCTCAGGGTCGTTAGACAGCTGCCTCGTATCTGGAGGGAGAGACTCAGCCTGGAAGCCCAGGTGCCTGTGGTGAAAGGCAGCACCCCGAGGCCGCCTAGTCGTGCTTGAGGGTGAGCCGCTCGAAGAGATACTCGCCCAGCCCGGCCTGCGGGCCCGCCAGCCTGCGCACGTTGGTCAGGTGGTCGCCCATCTTCTTGATGAGTTTCACCTCCTTGTCTAGAAAGTGGGTCTCCAGAAAGTCACAGAGCTGAAGCAGGAAAAGGAGAAGTCAGAAACCCACCAGGGCAAGAGGCTGCCCAGTGAGAAGACCAGAGTAAGGCTCAGCGGGAAACGTGCGAGGACGCAGTGGCGGCCTGGCCCTGGACAAGCAGGGTACTCACATGGGGGTCAGTGCGGGCGGAACCCAGGGCGTGAAGATCCAGAAGAGCTTGGTTCAGGTTTTTCTCCAGGGCCATGGCGGCTTCCATGGCGTCCAGGGTTTTACCCCACTCATCCTGAGAAGGTTTCTGCGCAGACGACAAAGACGGCTCACGGCTGGGCCCACACGCCCCAGCAAAGGCAGAACCAGCAGTTCCCAGCGCCGCCGGGCGGGCCGGGACCTGGCTCTGCACACAGCCTGCTCAGAACCGGTCTCCCCCCCAGCAAAGACAGAACCATCAACTCCCACACCCGTCGGAGCCCAGGGACCCGGTCATGCACAGAGACCGCTCAGAGCTGGCCCCGCCCCCCTCCCCCCACGAAAAACAGAACCAGCAACTCCCAGCGGGCGTCCCCTGCGCTCGCCACGCCCTCCCCGAGCCTCCGGCCTCCGATCCCCGCGGGCCTCACCTGCACGTCTTGGAAAAGGGCGCGGCCGCCGCGCTGGTTCTGCATCTTCAGCAGGTGCTCGGCGCCCTCGCGCTTCTCCTCCGCCAGCTCGCGGAAGAAGTGGCCCACGCCCGCTAGGGCCACGTCGTCTCGATCGAAGTAATAGCCCTGTGGGGTGACAAGGAGACAGCGCCGTCTTGGGGGGAGGCGAGGCCAGCGCTGACCCCGCCCTCCGGGCACCAGGCACACAAGGGCGGCGCGCGTGCGCACGGCCCGAAATGCGCAGTACCAGGGCGAGCTGGGCCGGGGACCCCCGGGATCCTCACCAGCGAGAGATAGGTGTAGGAGGCCCGCAGATGGAGGTTGACCAGGCGGTTGACGGCGGCCTCCACCTCGGTGGAATAATTCTGGCGAACCAGCGAGGTCATGGCTGCTCAGCAAGACGGCGCTAACCGCAGGAAACGGGGTCGGCTGGTCCTCGGAGCAGGAGGTGGGCGAGAAGATGGTCCCGGATGTTGCGGCTGGAGAGATCAAAAGGCAGTTGGGAGCTGAAAGAGAAAGAGAACCCGGGTCTGTTCCGTTCAAACACTGTTGAAGCAAGAAGCAGATCCGCGGGGTCTCCGGGCGCGCTGCTAGGGTCGCGGCCCCGGGTGGCGCCTTTTATAGACCGCTGGCCCTCGGGGGGCGGGCCGCGCAGGGCGCGCGACCGGCCAATCGGCGGCGGCGGGAGGCGGGGCTGAGAGCTGTGTCTGACCAATCCCGAGCCGACAGCAATCTCGATCCCCCTCCCCCAAGGAAGGAGGTCACGCGCCTGCAGCGCGAGGCTCTTGTGAAATGGGCAATGGGGGCGGGGTGGACGTCTGGCTTCTGAGCTTGATTATGGGAAATCAAGGGCTTTGGGGGTCCTCTCTAGGAGATGAGGTTTATGGGGACATTGGGAATCCTAGAAAGTTATGACGCCGAAGTCTTGGGGTCCCCTCAAGGAAGCAGATTGGCCTCTGGGATTGTTTTTGAGAACATGGACTTTTCTGGTGTCCAGGGTGGGGGACACCTCGGAGGTGCCAGAGGATCCCCAGTTAGCCGGGGTTTGCTCTGCACAGTGACAGGCCTTCGGGTCACTGGGAAGTTTGGAAGGGTGAGAGATGGTATTTCTGGGACCCCAGGATCTCTTTGAGGGATTGGGGGGTTGCTGGAGCTGTGGGGCTTGGCCCGGGTGAGAGTGGGAAGTCCGTGTTTTTCTGGGGTCTCCAGGGTAGGTCCTTAAGCCTTTAGGGTGATCTGCAAGTTGGAAAGGGTGGTCGAGGCAGAGCGCTGGGCCTCAGGGTGTGGTCGTGGTTTTGGAAGCAGAGCGGGCGCTTTGGGAGGTAGAGCAACGTGGAACCGTGGACAGCCCATGGGCGCCCTGGAGGGGATGGCGGGGCCTCTTGAAGCTGCTTCTGGGTGGACAGAGGGGAGAAAGGGAGGAGGTCATGCCTAGGGGTCTCTCCGGGGCTGCGTTTCCTGGGCGCCGAGGGATGGACACCCAGGATTCTCCTTGGCCCTGGAGTCTCTGAAGCTGTCCCAGTGTCTCGGTGACACCTCCTTCAGGCCCCTGAGAAAAGCTGGGTGCTGGGGCCAAGGCCTAGGAACCACCGGTAGGGTGCCCATCTCTGAGCAGGAGACCCTTTGAAGGGTGGCGGGTTTTGCTGATGTCCTGAGATGGTCGGAGCAGGCATGTCCCCAGGTGCTGTGCGCCTCGGAGGCAGGGCGGACAAGGGAGGCAGGGACTGAATCCCAGCCAGGGACCGAACCCCAGGCAGGGATCGAATCCCAGCCAGGGACCTCCACCGGGGCAGCCCGGGGAGCGGACGCCACTGGCGCGGAGAGCGAGCGGCCTGCGCTGCTGTGCGGGGCCAGGATCGTGGGGGGCTAGGGAGCGGCTGAGCCGGCGCGGTGCTGAGTCACGCTGAGCTCA
The DNA here is from genome assembly GCA_007922755.1 of Pedetes capensis. NCBI lineage: Eukaryota > Metazoa > Chordata > Mammalia > Rodentia > Pedetidae > Pedetes > Pedetes capensis. The sequence continues at coordinate 19,186 of VMDO01019348.1, read as the reverse complement.
GCAAGTCCGGCCGCGGGCGGGGCAGGCGCTGACTTCAGCCTCCCCGCGGGACCCTCGGCCCCTCCGCGGGCTGGGCGAACGCCGCGCGGGGGATCGCGCGCCTGGCCCGCTGCCCGACCCCTGACGCTTTCCACGGAACTCCGTTTCGTGTAGACGTCGCCAGCCCCTGGGTGGTCGCCGACCTGGCGGCTCTGTGGAGCGCATGGCAGGAGGGGCGGGTGCCCCAAGCGCCCCGGTGTTTGTGGGGCAGGAGTTACTCATCGACCACGGGGCGGAGCGGCCTGCCGACCTTTAGCCGCAGGCAGGCCTGGACTGGGGCGCAGCCCTAACAGGGACCACAGTGGAGGGGGACAGGGGATTCCGGGCCAGCCGGAGATCCCGGGGCGAGGAGGCAGGGCAGGCAGGCAGAGAGGGAGAAGAGACCGCGAGGGGAGACAGAGACCCAGAGGGGCCTCCACAACGCCTCCCCTCCCTACTGTCGGGGAGGCAGCACTCAGAGAGCTGCCCCGGCCCTGGCTGGGTGTCCCTGGCCCGCAGTCCTTGACCTGCTTCTGGCCCAGCGCCCAGGGCCCTCCCACAGGCAGGCTGAATCTGGCCTCCCGCACGTCCTCCTGGGGAGACCTACACGGGTCCAGGGTGCCCAACTGCGGGGCCTTGGGGCCTGGTCCCCTGGGCGCAGGCGGCCACTTGGCAGCCTGGCGCTCCTGTTCTCCCTCCTCACTGCACACGCAACGTGGGCCTCCGTGGGCGCAGGCCTTGCCCAGAGTTGGAACAGGGTCACCACGGCTGTGACAGACAGGACCCTAGGGCAGCCTCTTTCCACCTGGCCTCCAGGCTCCTCGCCCCTGCTCCAGCCAGCAGTGCGAATCCCAGAAACCTGGCCCAGAGCTCAGGTGTCCACGGCCCCAGCTGCCAGACTGCCAGACGGCCGTTCCAGACTCCACAATGAGGACCAAGGAGATTTATTTCCCCCCAGGCCACTGTGCCCATCCCCCCAATAATTACAAAAGTAAGAAAAACACCCGAGTCCCCACCCAGCCCCTCCCGGAAAAACGCCACAGTTTATGCAGAAAAGAGTCCGTAGCAGCCAGGGCTCAGCCCAGGTTCTTCCAGATGGTCAACGAGGCGGTGAGCACGCCAGCCACGAAGATGGTCACTGTCTGCCATGTGGGGGTCCCGAAGTAGGAGAGGAGGCCATCCTGGGGACAGAGGCTTCGCCTCAGCGTGGGTGCAGTGCCCCAGGCCGATGGCGATATTCGGGGGACGGGGAGGTGCTGCGGGGGAGGCCAGCGCTGAGGAGTTGGGTCAGAGGCCACCAAGTGGACTGGGTGATGGACGCGAAGGACACAGGGGCGACAGGACCTGATGCAGAATGGGGGAGGGGCCCGGGTGAGGGGAGGGCGGGGTGGGGCAGCTCACCCAGCCCCCCTGGTCCTGGATCCAGCCCAGCAGCCGCTCTCGGAGGAAGTCCAGTGTCCAGCCCATGATGGTTCTGATCAGCTCAGGCACCTTGGTGCACAGGGCCTGCGGGAGGGGGGTCAGTGGGGCCCGAGTCTCTCATGCCCACTGCCTGGAGAAGATGGCCCCACGCCTTTCTCGGCTCCAGCCTCCCTGGTGGTCCCCGCAGTGTAGTTAGCCCCACAAACTGCAGATGGCAGCATTTCATGGACTGACCTGCTCAAGAGCTGTCTGTGGCTCCCCAGTACCTCCAAGATAAAGATGGAAAGGTGCAAGAAAGGCTTGATCTGATCTCATTTCACTTTCCTGCTTCCTTCCAGGGCCCCCACTGATCTTCCACCTCCACTCCCTCCCTCTTTTTTTGGTTTTGAGACAGGGGTCTCTTAGCATTGCCCAGGCTGGTCTTGAACTCCTGGACTCAACTGTTCCTCCAGCCTTAGTCACTGGAGTAGGGAGTACTATAGGCTCATGCCACTAGTTCTGGTGGTCTACTTTATCATTCCCATCACTCTTCTGCCTCAGGACCTTTGTATGTGCTGAGTCTTCTGATGAAACAGGCCTCAACCGAGTGAACTCTCTCTCCTCCAGGCTCAGGTCAAATGTCACTTCCCCAGAGACAGCTTTTCCAGACCAGGCAAGAACAGCCCTGCACGGGCCTGTGACCTGCTCTCCAGACCCCCAGGACTTTCCCAGCCTGTACCAAGCTCCTTCTCCTACCAGCTCCACACACAGCCCACAGTCCTGCTGACCTCCCGTAGTCAAGCTCCATCAGCTCCACCCTAAAAATATGTTGAGGGGCTGGGGTACAGCTCAGTGGTACAGTGTCTGCTTAGCATGTGAGGCCCTGGGTTCAATTCCCAGCACAAAAATAACCAAGTATAAGGCATTTAGAAATGTGTTTGCAGCTGGGCATGGTGCCGCACACCTGTAATCCCAGCCACTTGGGAGGCAGAGGCAGGAGGATCGCGGGTTCGAGACCAGAGGCAACCTATGTAATTTAGCAAGACCCTTTCTCAAGATAAAAAATAAAAAGGGCTGGAGGTGCAGCTCAGGGGTGGAACATTTGTGAAGTATGTTCTGGGCCCTGGGTTCAGGCCCCAAGTGTTGCAAAAAACAAATAAGTAAACAAATACGCAAAAGAAATATATTTGTACTGCCTGAACCAGGCTCTTGGCTTCTGGCCTTAATTCTCTTCTTATTTCTGTTTTGTGGTGCCGGGGATGGAAGCCAGAACCTAACGCATGCTAAACAGATGCTCTTCGCCTAAGCTACGCCCCGGCCACAGGGATCCCCTCCACGTGTCTGTCAGCTTGTCATGCTGTGGGAGCTTGCATGTTGCTGTGATGCTGAAAGCTAGTGCACCAATATTTGAGATCCCAGCAGGGCCACCCATGGTGGACAGGTTTCAGCTGGGCTTCCAGACCAACACACGCTAGGGAGAAGGACCCAGCAGTCCACTCCAGAAAAAAATGAATCATTGAAAACCCTATGAATAGTAGAGAAGCACTGTCAAATACAGCACCCGAAAATGAGCCCCCCAGGCTGGAAGGCATTCGAGAAGTGACGAAAGAAGAGTTGTTTCCTTAAAGTCAACCTTAATGACACGAATAGAGTAAAGCCCCTGGGACCCCCATTTGCTGATTGTGGCACGACTCAAAACGAGAAGAAACACAGTGGCTGCAACATTAAAAAAAAGATCGTGTGCATGCCACAGTGGTGGGTAGTGTTCCATTCTGTTCTACGGAGGATCACTGTGACTCATTTCCAACTCAACGGCACCTATCGACAACTGGGAATAAAACCCAGGACCTCACACATTAGGCACCATAATTCCTATTTTCCATCCTGCTCTACATGACAGCCTGGATAATTCCTTTGTGGACCCACAATGGCCAGGATAACCTGTTGGGCCAATATTTTTGCATGAGAACCTCCACAGGGAAAGATGAAGTTTCACAGTAAGCACCCAGGTAGCTGCAATGTGGATTCTACAATTAACATTTACTGCACTTGCTTGGGGCTGGGATTTAGCTCAGTTGGTAGAGCGTGGCTCTGCAGTCTTGGAGGTCCCAGGTTCAATTCCCAGCACCCCAAAAATGGGAGAAGGATGTGGCAACCCACTCCTGAGGAAATCCTGAAACAATCAGCCACAGAAAACCCTATGAGGGTCGCTATGAGTCGGACACGACTCAACAGCACCTAACAACAACAACAACAACAAGCACTTGCTAGAATTGTATCTTAATTAGCCCCTTTACTCCCTTATTTAATACCAGCCAATTGCTCCTAATCTCATCCCACTTACTCATGGTCCTTAAAGTGGCCCAGGAGGCCGCACACACTCCGTTTCTGCAAAGCCTCACCCCCTTTTCTCCCCATGTCCCTCTTCCCCTGCATCCATGGGATTACAGGTGTGCCCCATGCTGCCCAGCCAGCCTCACTGTTCTAGCCATGGCCTTCTGATACCCTCAACGTAAGCAGCGTGGCCCTACCTCAGGGCCTTTGCACCTGCTGTTCTCTCCATCAGAGGCTTGTCTCCCTGATCACTACCTATCAGGTGTCCTTCTTGCCCTGCCCACGTTGGGTTTAATGTCGCCTCCTCTTACAAGTCCTTCCTGACCACTCTGTTCCAACACAGCGGCCCATGTCCCTTCCCCTCTGCACCTGTCATACAACCTGAGCTCCCGGAGAGCAGGGACCCAGCAGGGGTGGCGCACAGAAGGCCCCGAGCAGGTCTACCGGGTGAGTGAACGCAGCCGCCCTAGTTCTCAGCGGCCGCTCCATTCCCTCTTGGGTCCCCTCCCGCCTGCCAGCTGCCCACCTTAACCACCAGCTTGCTGGCGAAGTAGAACAGGGCGACGACCCGGCCCCAGTTGAAGTTGCCGTCGGCGAACATGTCGGCGGCCACTCGGAAAAAGACCTCTCGGGGAGAGTCGGTGTCCACGGCCGCGATCATCCTGCGCAGGGCGGGAGAGCTGAGGACGGGCAGCCGGGCGGGGAAACCGAGGCCCGCGCCCAGCTGAAACTCAGGAGGGTGGGAGGGTCTGCAGGTCCGGGGGGACCCCGGTTCCCGGGGAGCCCCGGCCGCGCCTCACCGCTGCAGCTCCATGTTGCTGTCCAGCTCGTCCCCAATGCGCTTGAGGCACTCGCTCAGCTTCTTGGTGGACGCGTCCTGCGGTGCCTGCTCCACGGCCAGCTCCGGCGTCTCCCCACCCATGCGCCCGGCGCGGTCCTGGATGAAACTGCGCGGGAACGGGGCGGGGGTTAGCGGGGGTCACGGGGTGTCGCCGCCTGGGTGCACCCCGCGGTCCCCGCCCCACACTAACCCCTGTAGCAGGACGGCGCCGGTCTTCATGATGTGCTCGGAGCTCGTGGGCCCTGCGGGAGAGGAGAGGCGCCTGGACTCGGGGCACCCGGAATGGGGGCGCCTGGACTCAGGGTGCCTGGACTTGGGGCGCCCGGACTCGGGCGCGGGGCGGGGGTCCGCGGCGGAGGCGCGCGCGCACCTGATGCGGACCCCGCCCCCAGAGGCTCCAGGAAGTGGGGCGGCGGCAAGCCCGGGCCTGCCCGGAGGGGCGCGGGGTCCCGGCACGGGGCCCCACCGCATGGCAGGACGGAGCCGCGCCGGGGACCGTGGCCGGGGACCCGCGGAGGAGGCGGCACCGCTGGGGCTTCCTGCCCCCGCGGGGACCCGGGACCGCGATCCGCCCCCGCCCCACGCCGGGGACCCCGGGACCCTGATCCGCTCCGCCCCGCGCCGGGGTCCCCGGGACCCCGATCCGCCCCGCCCCGCGCCTAGACCCCGGGACCCCGCGACCCCGATCGCCCCGCCTCACCGCCACCCCGGGGCTGCTCCCCGGACCCGTCCATCACAGCCGCGCTCGCCGGTGCGCCCAGGCGGCCGCAGCGCGCCGGTCACGTGACGCCGGCGGAACGTGCGACTCACGTGAGCGCCCCGCAACATGGCCGCCCGCCGCTGCCCCGCAGGGCGCGGGTCACGTGGCCGCACCTGCCGGGCCGGGCCGGGGCCGCTGCCGCCTGCTTTCGCTGGTTGGTTCGCTCTTTCCGTGCGCAATGTGCAGACGCTGCGGGCAGAGCTAGAGCGCTTCCCGGCGCTGAAGAGCTGCAAGTGCAAAGGCCCGAGGGCAGAGAGTAGCGGGCATCCCAGCGGGACGTCCCAGGTGACTAAAGGCTATGAGTATGTGTGTGCTTATGCGAAAAGACAAGCAAAGTTTGCAAAAGTAGCCGGGCGCCGTGGTGCACGCCTGTGATGCCAGCTCTTGGGAGACTGACGCAGAAGGACTACGAGTTCCAGGTCAGCCTGGGCTACACAGCGAGACCTTTTCTCAAAATGAAATGCCATAAACCCCAAACGTGACAGATACAATCATGATAGATAGGCATGGTATGGCAAGGTAGGGGCCACGAGGGAAGCACCTCGAGTGCCCAGGATGTGCCCTGTCTTAAACAGGTTATGTGGGTATGTGCATATTTCCAATTCATTGAGTGACACGTGGGACTTGGGCACTTTACTGCATGGAAATTACTGTACCTCATTTTAAAAAGAAAACAACAGCTGGGTTGCGGTGGTGCACACCTGTCGTCCAAGCGACTCGGGGGTGGATGCAGGAGTGTCGTGAGTTTGAGACCCAAGGCAGCCTGCATAATGTAGCGAGACCATGTCTTGAAATAAAAAATGGGCTGGGGTTGCAGTTCCGTGGTGGAGCACTTGCAAAGTACGTGCGAGGCCGTGGGTTCAGCCCCCCACACGGTACCACAAAAGAAAACCACCACTTTGCTTCCTGTCCACAGTGAGGCGAGGGACCTCCCCAGATGCTCACTCCCTGAGGTTCTCCCTGAGTCCAGGGGCCAAATGACCCTGGACTGAACCCTCTGCTGAAACCAACAACAGAATGAATCCCTCCCTCCCTCAGAAGAAGAGGAAAATAGAGAAATGAACAGTAAGTGAAAGGAACCAGATCCAGAAAGTGGGCTGGTGACCCATGATAAAGGGCTTGTGCGTGGTCCAGAAGGACACTGAGTCCTCACTGGGCGCCCGATCCCATCAGATCTCAGAAGCTAAGCAGCGTTGGGTCTGGTTAGTCCTTGGACGGAGACCGCCTGGGAACACCAGGTGCTATGGGCTTGGGAGACGGACCTGGCATCCCACTCCCAACAATCAGCCATTGAAAACCCTATGAATAGCAGAGAAGCACTGACAATAGTGTTTTGCCTGTTGTACACAGGGTCGCTATGAGTTGGACACCGACTCCATGGGATCTAACAATAACAAGAGTGCCTGGGACCAACCTCGCCTGAAGAAGTGGAGGCTGTTTTACAGTTCAGAGACTAGAGAGAGGAAACAGAGGGTCCTACAACGGGAGCACACACTCTGCGGCAGAAAATCTGGCCAGCAACAGAACTCGAGTCCCAGGCTGAGGTCCCAGGAAGCCACGCTCTGCCTCTGAAGACAGCCTTCCGAAAGGCGAGTGCCTGGTGTGTTGCCCCCGCACCCTCCCGGCCATTGTGTGATGCTGGAAGATGGGAGGCAGCCTCGACTCCCAATGAACTGGATTGGAACTGTGAAGTCTGACCACTGGAACCCAGGACTTTCCGAGGAAGGCCCTGCGGAGGTAGGCGAGAGGGGTGGAGAGAGAGTCCTGGCTGACGCCGGTCCTGCTGTAAAGACTTCAGTCACCGTGCACGCCGTCCTTGGGCCAGGCCACTTTCCACAGTATAGGTGAAGTCAAGGACAGGCCGTGACAGGCAGAACGACCGGTGAAAACAAAAGCTGGGGGGCTTCAGGAGTCCAGGACAATGAGGTCCAAGGTCGTTTTGCAAAAATCACGCCAAAGCAACGGGCCCAGCCTCAGGGAGGCCTTAAGAGGAATCCGATGTCTGCCCACAGGGTCTGTCTGGAGCCTGCCCACGGGGTCTGTCTGGAGCCTGCCCACGGGGTCTACCCCAAAGCCTGCCCACGGGGTCTACCCCAAAGCCTGCCCACGGGGTCTGTCCTGGAGCCTGCCCACGGGGTCTACCTCAAAGCCTGCCCACGGGTTCTGCCCACAGGGCCTGCCCTCTGTGTTTGCCCCAAAGCCTGCCCTGGAGCCCGCAGACATCATTCTTCTGCATCGCGCCCTTGTGACCTTTGCGGATCGCCCCCCCAGCTCCCACCAGCCACCACCAAGACCCAAGGGCTGCGTGGAAATCATCTTCACTGCCCATCTCCATGGAAACCCCAGCTTTATTTATGGGCGAGCCTCAGGGTTTGTCCTGGGGGAAAGTGATGCCGAGGCCCTTCCTCACCTCCTCCAGGATGTCAGCCAGGAGCTCACTTTCCGCCAGCGGCATCACAGGGCTTTCCTTCAGGCCTGGGGACAGAGCGCCGTGAGGGACCCCGCAGGGACCCCGCCCACCCACTCGGGACACGGGAGAATTACACTCCCCAGAATCCTGTGCCCCGGGGCATGCTGGGAGATGTACGGGTTCCAGGCCCAGCCCGCGTGCGCCGTGCCCACGCCCTCACCCTGACGCAGGCACTCGCGGACGTGCGTGGCCTCATAACTCAGGCCTTCCCCGTATGAAAAATTATACTTCTTGTCGGGGACCACGGGCAGCGGGAACTCCTTCCGCTCGCCGTTCACCACCAGCTCTGTCGGGGTCCAGAGTCGGTCAACCTGGGGGCGAAAAGGGGCGCTGCTGCTCCTGCCTGTGAGGCTGCGCACTCAGCGGCGCTGGGGCCTCCGCTGGGCACCTGGGGGCCGCCTGGAAGTCCCGGCCTCCCTCTTCCTGGGTGCCTGATTTGCTCCTTAGCCGTACACCTGTCACACCGACACTCCGTCCCTTGTCACCTTTAGAGGCCAGCCTCCGTCTGACCCGGCGCTAGGGGACATGATGGTCCTGAGGCCCTGTAGGGAGGGCTCCTCTCTCCATCTCTGTGGGGCCCCAGTGCGAACCCTGCTCAGACCTTCTGCACCTTCCTAGCGGCCACACCTACTCTTGGGGTTTCTGCTCAGTGGTTGGTTGGGTTTTTTTTGCGGGGGGGGGGGGAGGTGTTTACTTTGGTTGGTTGGTTGGTTTTTTGACACAGGGTCTCATTGTGTAGCCCCTGCTGGCCTTAATTTGCTATGCAGCCCCGGGTGGACCTCTGATACTCACCGGCAATCCTCCGGCCCCAGCCTCCCAAGGGCTGGGACCACAGGTGTGCGCCATCATACCCGGCAGAAGACACATGATCTTTTTTGTTTTTTGCAGTGCTGGGGGTTGAACCCAGGGCCTCGCACTTGCATGCTCTGCAAGTGCTAGACCACTGAGCTGCGTCCCCAGCCCATTTTTTCACTTTTTGAGGCAGGGTCTCGCTAAGTTACGCAGACTGCCTCTGGTCTTGAACATGTGATCCTCCTGCCTCCGTCTCCCAAGCCGCTGGGATTACAGGCGTGTGCCACCGCGCCCAGCTAAGAGACATGTTCTTTAGCCCCAGAGCCCTGGGAAGCCAAATGTCTCCAACCCCAAGTCAAGGCCAAAATGGAAACACAGAGATATGGCCTTGTTTTTTCATGCAACGTGAGGGCTGAGCGCTCAAAGTCCCTTAAAGCCCAAGCTGAGGCTGAAATTTTTCTGTGGTCTGTCTGTTAGGAGTAAGATTCTTTCATTCCTGCCTGCCTGGGGACTGAACCCAGGGTCTCACGCATGCTAGGCAAGTGCTCTACCACTGCACTACGCCCTAGTCCGGGTTTTCCTTCTAGCAGTTGGGAGCCAGGAGACTCAGCAAGGCTGATTTTGGTAACACCCAGATCCTGCTCTGGAAGTGACTCCAAAAGTCACAGCTGCCCTTGAAGCCCGGGGATTAGACCGGTTTCTCGCGGCTGGGGTAGCTCAGTGGTAGAGCACGTGTTCTGCACGCGCGGGGTCCCGGCTTCGGTCCCCAGCACCGAAAACCAACCGAGTGAGAGAAGAGCTGGTATCTCCCCGGTCCTGAGGATGCCTGGCCCACTGGAAGGCCCACACCGACGCCCGGCTCAGCGGCTCGGGAGGACACACTCCTGGGCCAGGGTCAGTGGCTGCTTTGGCTCCCGCCCTTCTCCTCCTCCGACCGCGGTGCCCACCTGGGCCATGCCTTTGGTGCCGCTCACGGAGGCCTTGTTGGAGAGCGGGGCGGTGATGCTGCAGGTGAAGCTGCCGTGGACCCCGCCGGGGTACTGAAGCAGGACGCTGACAGTGTCGTCCACGCCTGGGTGGGAGGAAGTCACAGTCAGTGCGGGGCTGGCTCTCTGGGGTCCATGGCACTGGCCTTGAATCCTGCCTGGGGAACCCTGAGCCAGAGACCTGGCCTCTTAAGTGGCAGAGAAAAGAATGAGGGGCTGTGACCCCGGCGGCTAGTGAGTACACTGTGCTGATGCCCAGAAATGTCACCAGGAAGCCCATGATTGGGTACAATTAATACGCATCGACAGCTGGAATCCAAGCCAGGCAGGATGGCCCACACCCATAACACCAGCTACTCCAGAGGCTGAAGTAGGAGGATGGCGAGGTAAAGACCAGCCTGGGCTGCATACGGCGTTCAAGGCCAGCCTGGGCAGCTTAGCAAGACACTGTCTCAAAAATAAAAATAAAAACGATGCCGGGCGCGGTGGCACACGCCTGTAATCCCAGCAGCTAGGAAGGCGGAGGCGGGAGGATCGCAAATTCCAGACCAGAGGCAGTCTTCGTAATTTAGCAAGACCCTGTCTCAAGAAGAAGTAAAAAAAATGGGCTGAGGGTGCAGCTCAGTGGTCCAGGACTAGCAGAGCATGCAAACATGAGGCCCTGGGTTCAACCCCCAATACCACAAAAACAAACAAACAAATAAGTAAAATAAAAATAACAATGGGCGCAATGGCATGCCTGTAATCCCAGCGGCTGGGGAGGTGGAGGTGGGAGGATCGCAAGTTTGAGACCAGATGCAGTCTGGGTAATTTAGTGAGACTGTCTCAAAAAGTAAAAAAAGGGCTGGGGGTGCAGCTCAGTGGTCCAGCACTTGCAGAGCATGCAAGTGTGAGGTCCTGGGTTCAACCCCCAGTACCACAAAAAAAATAAATACATAAATAAAAATAAAAATAAAAACGGATAGGGAGGCAGGGCCATGGCACATGCCTGTGATTGCTGCACATGGGTTTGGGCTGAGGCAGGACGATCACGAGTTCAAGCCTGGAGGCAGCCTGTGGAATTTAGCAAGAGCCTGTGGACACATAGAAAAGGGGCTGGGGGTGCCGCTCACTGTGGAGTCCTTGCCTGGCATTGCTAAGGCCCTGGGTTCCGTCCTCAGCACTGCCACGCAAGAGAAACACAGAAATGGCCTGGCGGCTGTTACTCAGCCTAGAGATCCGGCCAGTGTGTGAGGGGCAGGGCTCCCTAAGGCCCCCCCTTCACTTGGCGTATCGTCTCCCTGTCCTTCATGGCTTTCTGTGGCCGCGGTCATTCCTGCTGTCCCTCCGCGAGTGCGCTGCTGTCCTTCCCTCAAAGCAAACAGCCTCTGCCCACCGCTGAAACCTCAGCGGACCCTGAACTTGCTCTGGATGATGGGATGGTGGCAAGCGGGGTGCCAGCAGAGGCTGGAGAGGGCTTGCCCGTGGCCCCGCCCGCTTCTGGCTGCCCCTGGACTTCTGAGACTGTGAGGTGACGCGCCCATTCGGGCCAGCAGGAGAGGCCACGAGACCCCGGGACAGCAGCCTCCCACCTGCAGGACGGACCCGAGGCCATCATGTACCAACCGGTCACAGCCTAACAACAGCCAGGTGACGGAGCGGAAGGCATGGACCTCGCAGAGGAATCACTGAGGCTGAGCCCGCGGCAACGGCCAGCCCAAAGGACGTTTGTCTTCATTTTTCCTTTTTTTTTTTTCTTTTTGGTTCTTTTAAAATTATTTTTATTTTGCTTTAATCTGTTTTTTAAATTAATTAATTTTAATGATCCACGATGGGAAGTCACTGAGGGTTGTTCACGATACGGCAGGCTCACGGGGGCAGCTTCAAAAAATAATCATTTTTCTCTGCAGTACTGGGGGTTGAACCCAGGGCCTGCATGCTCTCTGCAAGTGCTGGACCACTGAGCTGCACCCCCAGCACAGTTTTTAACTTTTTGAGACAGGGTCTCACTAAGTTACGCAGACTGCCTCTGGTCTCAAACTTGCAATCCTCCTGCCTCTGCCTCCCGAGCTGTTGGGATTACAGGCGTGCGCCACCGCGCCCGGCTGGTCTTTTTTCTTTTTGAGACAAGGTCCTGTGGAGGTGCCCCTGGCCCAAGGCCGTCAGGAGCCCAGCGAGGCCCACCCCTCCCGCCATCCCACAGCCTGCGCGGAGGGTACCTGTTTCGTGGCGCCTTCCCACAGCTGAGATCTTCTCTGGCCTCTGCCCGCCAAAAACCATGGACATGAACTGGACACAGTAGATACCGAGGTCCAGCAGGCTGCCGCCGGCCTGGGCCCAGTTGGTGGCCCGGGGTAAGAAGCTTAAGTCAGTCCCAAATTCTGCCCGGGCCACTCGCAGGTCTCCCACAGCTCCCTGGGCCAAAACAGACCTCAGAGCCTCCATGGCAGGAAAGAACCGGGTCCAGATGGCCTGCAGACCACAGAGGAGAGAGGACAGGACTTGGGAGGGGAACGGCGGTGTGGGTAAGTGCAACCCAATGGTAGAGCACTTGCAAAGTATGTGCGAGGCTCTGGGTTCAACCCCACTAAATACTGCAAAAAACAAACAAACAAACAAACAAACAAAAAACTACAGCAAGGTTATTTAAGACCCGTGATACTTCTATGTGTTTGTCAGCTTGTTGTGCTGTGGGGGCTTGTGTGTTGCTGTGATGCTGAAAGCTATGCCACTGGTATCTCAGATGACAGCAGGGCCAGCCATGGTGGACAGGTTTCAGCTGAGCTTCCAGACTAAGACAGATTAGGGAGAAGGACCTGGCAGGCCATTCCTGAAACAATTAGCCATTGAGGACCCTAAGGATAGCAGAGAAGCACTGTAAGATATAGTGCCAGAAAATAAACACCCCAAGCCGGAAGGCATTCAAAAGATGACTGGGGAAGAGCCGCCTCCTCAGAGTCGACTCAACCTTAATGATAGGAATGGAGTAAAGCGCCTGGGACCTCCTTTTGCTGATGCGGCACCACTCAAAATGAGAAGAAACACAGTGGCTGCAACAATGGGCTCAAATATAAAAAGAGCGTGTGTATGGCATAGTGTTGGGGAGTGTTTCCTTATGTTGGATATAGGGTTGCTACGAGTCGGATCTGACTCAATAGCACCCAACAATACTCCCTAGAGTGGAAATAGCTCCTTGGCGCCATTTAGTGGCCATTTTAACTGTTGGCATGGTATACTGGCTGTCATTTTAACTACTGGCAATCTCCAGGATCCTTTAGGGAGGTATTATGGGTTGGATATGGAGTGTTCCTCAAAAGGCTCCTGTGTTGAAGGCTTGGTCTCCAGCTGGTGGTGCTGTGAAGCGGATCCTGAGGGATCTGACCTAATCAGTAGACTAATCCATTGATGGGTTTATAATCTGATGGCATTGGGGGAGGTGGGGGTAACTAGCGGGAGGGCCTGGTGGGAGGAAGGGGGTCATGGAGGTGTGCCTTTGGAGGGCATATCTTCTCCCTGGCCCTTCCCCTCTCTCTGCTTCCTGGGTGTTGAGAGGCAGACACGCCTTCCACGTTGATGCGCTGTCTCACCACAGGCCTGGAAACAATAGAGTCAGTGGGCACGGACACAGACCTACGTCTGAAACCATCAGCCAAAATAAATTCTTCCTCCCTTAAGTTTATTTATTTTTTTTAATGGTGTTTTGTTACAGTAGTGGAAAGCCAACAGTGGACATGTCTCATAAGAGGAAGTCAAACACTGCCTGGTGTTTGAAGGTGGGGAGGGGCTCCTTGGTCCTTCTGAGCTCCATTCCTGGAAAGCCACTGAAACCAGGCCTGTTGTGAAAGGCTGAAAAAAGGGCCACCCAGTCCAAAAAGCCCTGCCATTCCTGCTGAGGGCTTAAAGCGACGTCCCTAGACGACAGTGCCTAAAACCAAGGAAAACCCTAAATGAACCCTCTAACTTTACCTGCTTTTAGTCGAATTAGAAAAACTCACTAACTGTGGATATCACACAGCTGGGTAATACATTATCAGTCACCTACTAGCTTCAGTGTAGATAACACCTCTATCTGAAGCCACATAACAGGTTAAAACTGTTCTCCCAGGTAGGCACGGAGGCCACACCTGTGACCCCAGCACTCACTCAGAAGGCAGAGGCAGGAAGATCATGAGTTTGAGGCCAGAGTGAGAGCCTGTCTCAAAAAAACAAAAATAAATAAGAACAAATTAAAAACAAACACACATTCTCTGAATGTTATCTCCCCTGCCCCCATCCTCTGAGGAAAAGCAGGCTTTTGATTTTTCCCCCTGTTCTTTGGGGGGGAAAGATGCATTTTGGATCATAATAATTCACTGCAGAATTAGCCCTTCCTGGCAAAGAGAAATAAAAAGACATGGATTATATAAGACAGACTTTCTTTCTTTCCTTTTTTGTGGAACTAGGGGGTTGAACACGGGGCCTCACACTCGCATGCTTTGCAAGTACGCGTTCCTTGGGTCCCCAGAAACCATCCCTCGCAGTCTGGTCCAGAAATGAAAACATTTCAAGGCCCTTTGCCCTCACCTCCATGAGGAAGAGGCCTCGAGACCGCGCCTCAGCGACCATCTCGCGCACTTCAGCGGCGTTCACGCCCATGGGCTTTTCGCACAGGACGGCCTTGCCGGCTGCCAGGCAGAGAAACACCGCGGCCTTGTGCTGGGGGTGCTGGGTGCCTATGTAGGCCACCTCTGCGGTGGGAGGGAGGCGGTCATCAGGCCAGCGGGTCCGCTCACCCCAGACCTGCAGCCCTGCCCACAACCAGAGGCCCTGCCCCCAGCATCAGGGTACAGTGGGGGTCCCTTCAGAGCCTTCCATTGTTGTCTGTTATGTGTAGAGTGGGGTGCGACTCATTGTAACCCTATGTACAACAGAAGGAAACACTCCCTGACATTGCCATCCCGGGCACTATGTCAGTGCTTCTCTGCTGTTCATAGGGTTTTCAATGGTTGATTTTTGGGAGTGGGCTGCTGGCTCCTTCTCCCAAGCCTAGCACCTGGTGTTCCCAGGCAGCCTCCCACCTGAGGACCCAAGGACTAACCAGTCCGACCCTGCTTAGCTTCTGAGATCTGATGGGATTGGACGCCAGGGTGGTACTCCTCTAGAGGAGCCTTCCATTAGGAAGGAACTAAATAAATGTGGTCACCTCTAACCAGTCGCTGCCAGCCTGCTATATCCAGCCTCCCAAAAAGACAGTATGAAACCATCTAATCCTCCCAACCCAGCCAGGAGGCTGATGCTGTTACTTTGCCCGATTTACAATGGGGACACTGAGGAGGGCGAGAAGATTGACAATCCTGACTGAGTCCAGGCCAGACTGCAACTCTGGCCCTATCCACTGCACCCCAGAACACAGCTGTCTGTCCAAAGGTCTGCACTTTGTTTGTTTGTTTTGGTTTGTCGTGACAAGGTCTCACTGTGTTGCCCAGGCTGGCCTCGAACTCCAGAGTTCAAGCAATGCCCCTGCCCCAGCCTGCGAGCGGCTGGACTACAGGTGCACCCCACTGCGCGTCTCTCGGGTCCATACAAACCTTCCCAGGCTCCTTTGGCTTCTTTAGAAATTTAAGCCTCGTCCTTCCGGCGGGGGGCTGGTCCCTAAGCCTGCCTCTGACCAACCCTCCAGGCCCAGGGTCTTCGCAGAAGCCACAAGTGATTGTCCCTCCCCGGGGCCACTCACCCACGTCCGGGTCCCGGGCCAGCTCCTCGTAGGAGCCGTATGCCCGGGGGATGTCGTGTCTCCGCGCAAACTCCTGCGCCCGGCCCAGGTCGCGGGCTGCCACCGCCACCACCTGGAGGGAAACCAGGGAAAGATCGAGGGCTGGGGGCGGTCGTGGCAGGCAGGGGACAGAGGAGGCTCGAGGCAGGAAGAGGCCACATCCTCCGAGGCGGGCCACGGGGAGGCGACAGGGCCTGGCCGAGTCCCCTGCGCCCTCCGTGGCGGCTTCTCGACACAGCAGCGCAGCGCAAGACGCGCGCGCGACCTCAAGGACCTGGGGTTGGCGGGAGGTGCAGGGGGCACCCCACCCGCCCTTCTCACCCCAGCAGCCCCGGGGGAGGGCGGACCTGGTGCTCGGAGCGAGGCAGCGTGCCCAGCGTGGTCGTGAAGTCACTGGAGATGAGGCCGGCGGACACGATGCCCCAGCGCAGAGCCATCGCCACCACCAGAGCCTCGAAATAGTGCGGGGCGGCCGCGCTCGCGGAGGAATTTGAAACCCCGAATCCCCGCCCACCGAGGGGCGGAGTCGTACTCTCCGCCCCCATAGCGCCGAGGCCGATTCTCATTGGCCTCCAGTCCCAACGCAAAGCGGCGCGTATTTGGTTCCAGCGTCCCATTGGACAAGCGCCCGGCTTCGCTCCGCCCCTGGGGGCGGGCTTTTCCTTCACGAACTCCAGGCCCTGGGGCGGGAGAGTCCTGCCCTCGGGCGCCTTGTCCCTTTGCAGCTTAAGTCTCGCCTTTTTGGAAGTTGTCCCCGGAGGAAAAACCTTCTAGGAGGTAATTAATAATAATTACAGAGCACCTGCTGCAAGCCAGGACTCCAGCGCAGGTCCCTGCTTTCCACGGCCTAATTTCTCACTCTGCCTGTCGCCGCCTCCCCACGCTGGCATGTGATCTCTGATCCCCCAAGCTAAGCAGGGTTGGACTGGTCAGTCCTTGGGTGGGAGACCACCTGGGAACACCGGGAGCTGTAGGCTAGGGAGGAGGAGCTGGCAGCCCACCCCCAAAACAGCCACTCATGGAAGACCCTATGAATAGCAGAGAAGCACTGACATAGTGTTGGGCATGGCACAGTGCCAGGGAATGTGTTGTTCTGCTGTACATAGGGTCTCTGTGTCTGACTCTACCGGGCAGGACCCAATTTTTCACTGCACATTTGGAAGCTAGGTCCTGTCGTCCCCAGTTCACAAAGAGGAAACTGGAGACCCTGGTGCCCTGGCCTTTCCTTTTTTTGCAGCTTCACAGCAGGAGAGAATTCTGGTTTGGCTGCTTCCAGGGGGTATAGTTTAGAAACCGGTTGGTTTGGCGTTTTTGAGGTCCGGAGCTAGGCCAATGGCTTTCATATGGCTTCCCCTTCTTCCCTGTTGCCTGGCTTTGGTCCATGGTGGCCCCCTCTGGGGCTCATTTTTCTGGAAAACAGGAAACCATAGCACCTACTTACATAAGATTTTTGTTCTTTTTTTTTTTTTTAATCTAGGACCTCAAGCATGCAATGACAAGGCTCTACCACTAAACCACTGAGCGACACCTCCAGCCCTTTGAGACAGGGTCTCTCTGTGAAGTCCAGGCTGGACTCAAACCTATGATCCTCCTGCCTCTGCCTCCCTAGTGCTGGTACTACACGTGAGCACCCCCACACCAAGCTGGAGGTGGGATTAGTGAGGGAACAGGACACACCGACAACAGGAATGGATTTGTTCCACACAGTCTATTTGATTGGAATGGAGCAGAGCAGGGCACAGAGGGGAGAGTCCAGGAAGGCGGGTGGGGCCAACCTTTGGGGCCTCCTATGTGAGCTAGGGGCAGGGCCACCTCTGGGTATCATCTGGGGCCAGAAGGCCAATGAGGAGGCCAGAGATGAAGCGACTGGAAGCCAGAGGCCTAGGGAGAGCCCGGGTGCCTGATGGCTGAGCTGAGACCTGGGAGCAACCAGCTGTGGGGAGGGCATGGCTGCCCTGCTGGGCCTGCAGGGCCTAGGAGGAGGGCTCAGGAACCACCCCACGCTCCCACAGACCAACAGAAGCCGGGCCCAGAGCAGCAGGCGTGTCCTGGCGGATCTGGGCACATGACGCAGAGCAGCCGGACCTGGGGGGGCTGAAGCCTGGGCACGCGCTGCTGGAAGGGGGGTCCCACAAATGCAGTTTATCCAGCAAGCCCCACTGGATGCGAGAGACTGCAGCCCACCCGCGGAGGGACAGAGGGAAAGAGCCACACACTCGGAGGCTGAGATTGCAGAGACGGCAGGTCTGGGCAGACACAGGACCTGAGCAGCAAGGCCTGGAGGCGGCCACGCAGGTGGCTCCCCCAAGACTGATGGTGCCTCCTCCTCCAGCTGCCATCAGCTGTCTCCTAGGAACACCAGGGCAGGCCCCTGAGGGATCACAGGGGCTGGGAATCCAGCTGGGGCCCCGCAGGGGGCTGATCTGGGGCCTTTGTGTCAGCAGCTTCGACATCCTTCTGGTCCCCGGCTGGAGCTGGGACAGGTACGTCATCTGGAGGTGAGGGATGGCACGGTCTGACACCAAGCTCCCAGGTCCTTACCCCTCCAGAGAGCAGGGCGTTCCAGCCTCCTCCCTCAGACCCAGGGATCTAGGCCTAGCCTCCTGCTTCAGACCCAGGGGTCCGGGCCCAGCCTCTTCCCTCAGACCCAGGGGTCCAGACCCAGCCCTCCTCCCTCAGACCCAGGGGTCCAGGCCCCAGCCCTCCTCCCTCAGATCCAGGGGTCCAGACAGAGCCTCCTCCCTCAGACCCAGGGGTCCAGGCCCAGCCTCCTCCCTGGGCCCAGCACCTGTGTCTGGCGGGAACTTGAGCTGGCCCTCGGGGTTGGCGGGAGGTGGGTTGTGGCCCTGCTGCACCTTCCTCTGCTCCATCTGCAGGACAGCCTTGGGGAGGAAGTTACAATGCCATCGCTCTAGGATGCTCCACTCCGTCCACAGGTAGACGCCATAGCAATATTGCTAAGTGCCCCAGGGCCAAGGTTTTCTCTCTGGCTCAGAGCTGGGATTAAGCCGACCTGAGGATCCGGTTCTCCCTCACGGGTAGGAGTCCCTCACAGAGCGCCTCTTCCCTCCTGTGTCCGGTCCCCTCTCCCACTTATGTCCTTTCTGCCCTCATTCAACATGGCAGCCACAGCTGCCAGGAATGGGTAACATCTGCCCTTAGTCAAGATGGCAGTCACCACTGAGGAACTTTTCATGGTTAACATGGTGGCCACAGGCCTTCCCTCCCTCTGGACACCCATGTGGACAAGGACAAGGGTCACCAGAGACCCAGAGCTCGTGCCCGGCTTCCCTGGCTGGTCACCTGCTGCAGCTCCCTCTTCTGGGCCTCCAGACGGTCCTGGGACCGGCCAAGGGCCTCTGTCTCCTGGCTGAGGCGCTGGGCTTTTGCATTCAGTTCAGCCTCCCGGGCTGCCAATTCCTCCTCGAAGCGCCTCAGTTCCTCTTCGGTGTAGGCGGGGTGCATTTCTACAGTCTGGGGGACAGGGCCATCAAAGGGGGCAACGCCAGCCACGGCCCACCTACAATGGAGACGGCTCTGCCCTGGAGGTTAGGGAAGCCTGAAGGCCCGGGGTGCATGTGGAGGAGGTGGGGTGAGGGACATGGGGCTAGAGAGGGAGACAGAAACCGGACAGAGGGACAGAGACCCAGAGAGACGGAAACCTAGAGAGAGAGGGACAGAGACCCAGAGAAAGGGGGGGGACAGAGATCCAGAGAGAGAGGGAGACAGAGACCCAGAGAGAGGGACAGAGACCCAGAGAGAGGGGGACACAGACTCAGAGAGAGAGGGACAGAGACCCAGAGAGAGGGGGACAGAGACCCAGAGAGAGGGGGACAGAGACCCAGAGAGAGGG
>VMDO01019347.1:0-39908 GCA_007922755.1 Pedetes capensis | reverse complement strand
GAACTAATCGCAATGATTCACATAGCAAACCTAGCAGAGTTCCTGGTACTTAGTTTGTTGTTGTTGTTGTTGTCCAACTCATAGCGACCCTGCGTACAACAGACGAAACACGATTGTCAGTGCTTCTCTGCTATTCATAGGGTTTTTAATGGCTGATTGTTTTTTGGGAGTGGGTTGCCAGGTTCTTCCCCCAAGCCTACAACACCTGGTGTTCCCAGGTGGTCTCCCATCCAAGGACTAACCAGGCCCGACCCTGCTTAGCTTCCACGATCTGATGGGATGAGATGCCACAGTGCTATAGCTGCAGGCTGGTACTTAGTAGGTACTCATAAAAAGAAAAACAAAGACAGTCATTTCAGCTTTAAAAATAAATCAAACCTAATAATAATTACAGCTATTTCATTTTTCAATTGCCTCCTAGCATGCTGTAGCTCAATGCAACTTTTATAAATAATTTTACCTATTATCCAAACATTAGTCTGTTTGATTAAAAATATGACCTGACTTTTAATTTTTGTCTCACTTTGAAAGAGGAATTTGTTAAGAGCTTTTCAGATCTCCGGGCTTTTGCTAGAGTGCTGCGGAAGAGGTATAATCGATGCCGTGTGCCCAGTCTTTATTAAAAAGCGGTTTCGTGTTCCTACCTCGGGGCCTATGAATTATTCAGAGAAGTATTTCTTGTTCACCCTCAAGGGGAACACATGAGACAAAAGATCAAATAGGAAAATCGCACCAGGAGAGTTTTCGGTTTCCCCCTCGGAGCTTCGCAGGACACCTGAGCTCCTGATGAACCAGGCACTTTCCTTTCTGAAGGAGCAGGTGCTGTGCCCAGCACAAGCTGAGGGCGGGACCTTGCTTGCCACGTCCATTGGCAGCCAGCGAGCCTCACCGGGCCCGGGATGTTATAGCCACTTTGGAGGTCTTGCCAGCAGACGGGTGATCATAAACTCCTGATGTATTCAGAAAACTGTCCGATCCAAGGCAAGTCGAGAGCAGCGAGTTGGCGGACTTTGAGGATTCCCATGCTTGCAGCCAGCAACTTTCTCTAGCAACGGTGACCAGGGTGACTCCCAAAGGGCTGCTTAGAAGGGCCCTTCCTGTGACCTTCTGAATGGTGCACCCTGGCCTTTGTTCTCCCTGCCCCCCTCCCCACACCAGCCCACGGCTGGGGGAGCTCCGCAACAGCCAAGGGCAGATCTGTCCTCCTGGTGCCTGGGGAGGGGCCCTTAGAGTCCCCATGCCCTTCAGCTCTGAGACATCGCACCCTGGCCTCCCCTTACCCCCCACAGTCATGCAGGAAAGCAGTGTTTCCGTGGCCTAGATGGGAGGAAAGTGTCCCTCGTGTGCGCTCCAGGGCTAAGGTTGAGGCTCCACACTGGCCTGGGCTAGAATTTCCATGCCATCACTCACTAGCTTTGGGGCCTTCGGGAAAGTTATCCCCCTTCTATGGTGCCTCAGTTTCCTTAGTCATATAAATGAGGATAATATCAGCACCAATATGTCACAGCAACAAAGTTAACAGGAGAACCAAAGTCTCCTGTTGACTCCCCGAAGGTCCTGTCTGGTCTCACTGATACCCGAGGCATGCGCAAGCCCCAGAGGTCAGCAGAAGCAGGAGAGCAGAAGTGTCTCTTCCCTGGGCCGAGTCAGGGCAAGAGACAGGACTCCAGACTTAGGTGGCAGAGGAAAGTGTAAACAAGGCCAGCGTTAACAATTGCCTGGCAACCGTGGAGAGGAGTGTGTGAGCCCGAGAGGGCAGCCAGGAGGCTACGCCTGGCCACGGCTGGCCAGGCTAGGCCCAGAAGGTGCAGACAAACAGTCCAAAGAACGCGCACCAGAAACCACTGCAGAAGCCAACCAGCGAGGTCCTACGGGGAGAGACTGACTGTGGCCATGGAAAAATCCCCAAGGGTAGAAAGAGTGTCCGTGGCAACTGTAATGCTCAGAGAAGGGCGGGGAGCCAGAGAGATGATCCAAGGGAGCTGTTGAGAAGGGAGGAAGCCACGTTTTCTCTCACTGATGGAGACCAGTCACTGCTGATGGCCAGAGAGCACTGCAGCACACAGACAGGAGCTTGGCCTTGCTCTGTGGAGCGCAATTGCTCACTAACTTCTAGGGGTTTAAGTGCCAGCATGGGCCAGACCACCAGATTGTCAGGGAGTTTCAATTTATGCAAAAATGAAAACATGTCAACATTGTTAAAAAGCAGTGGTGGCTTGGGAGGTAGAAAGTATTTGTGGAAGTAAGCCGAAGGTCGGACTTGACAAGAGAATGCAAATTCAACCCCAGGGGATATGGACAATTTCCTAATAGTTTTAGCCTTCGTATGTGTTTAAGTTCCCACGCAGTGAGAAGGGAAGAGAGAGGGAACGTGCTCAGGGGTAGCAGTGGATTAG
This sequence comes from Pedetes capensis, assembly GCA_007922755.1. NCBI lineage: Eukaryota > Metazoa > Chordata > Mammalia > Rodentia > Pedetidae > Pedetes > Pedetes capensis. The sequence goes on along the minus strand of VMDO01019347.1, from coordinate 37,512 downwards.
CACAGACAGGAGGTGAGGGAGCTAAGGGTGCAGGCAGCAGGGGAGCAAGGGGCTGAAGAGACAAGAAGTTTCAAAGTAATGTTGTTGACAAAGGAGGAATTCGTAGAGTAACCAGACTTTTCCCAGAAAAATCTAAAGACATATTTTCACATTAGTTTGCATAAATGTATAAATTTACATTGATTTGCTGGCTATGTTCAAATGCCTTCAGCTCACAGCACACACAATGAATTAATGAAACCGAGAGCAGCTTTTTCCAAAGTAGTTGTTCTGTGTTCTGAGTAGAGGGAGAGGAGGGGAAGGTGGCCCCACGGGGACTGTGGGCAGAGGACTGGCATCCTGAGCCAGCTTTCCCAGGCCAAGGACAGGCACAGAGACTCAGTGCAGCCAAGGACATAATGACCAGGACGGAGGCAGGCTCTGCTGAGAGGGACATCTGGCTGCCCTCTGATAATGTCTGTCTGGGCTCTCAAGGGCGGTGTATGCAATGGGAAGGTAAGACAGAAACCAGGGTTTTCGGGAGCGAGATGAACGTGGAAGGGAGCCAGAAAGGCTCCGTGGAAGGGAGTTGATCAAAAGCAATGTTTCAGGCTTCAATAAGCGGTCAACCTAGGAACAGAATGAACTTTTTGTCTCGAGTATGGTGGGCCTGAAAGTGGTTGATTGTCTTCTGGGGATGGATTGTGAGAAAAGGAAGCCCCTTAGTTCCATTAGGGTGGCTTCAGGCTGACAGTTTCACGTGCAGGCCATCTGGGGGTCCTCCCTGGTCTCGTGTTCTCTGAGACATCAGGAGTCTGGAGTGGCATCAAGTATAAAAGCTCTAGAAGTGTGTTGCATTCCTGGCCCAAGGGGCCGTGTGAGCCCCAGAAGCCTCGCAGATGTCATCTGAGCTGTTGGAAAATGTACTTTGCTATGAAATACCCAAAGGCACCCCACATCAATGGCAGGCTTAGAAGAGGGGGGCACCACAACCTGAGGTGTGCTGGGACATGTGTTCTGGATTACACATTTTCAGATCTTTCCACTGCTCTGGGAAGGCTGCAGCCCATCTGAGGTTCAAAAGAGGGACCTAAGTCAGAGGTTGCTTTAAACTGCCGTCACGCTCACACACCTGCTTCCCGTGGGAAGACATCGCACCCTATTGTGCGTGATGGGCTGGGAGGCTGACAGAGGGGGTCTAGGTGGAGAAAAGGAGGTGAGCCCGGCTTGCTTAGGCAGCTGCCATTGCCAGTCACGAAACTTTGGTGCTTTGCTGTCCCTCCCCTATTTGAAAGTGCCCATCTGTTCTTTGAGATTTGGGAATTTGCTGAGTCTCCTAGTCAATTAGTTAGAAGCCTGCTTCCCAATATGTGCCTCCGCCAAAGGAGAGATGAGCATAGAGATGCTGGAACTCCAGGGACTGTCAGCCTCTGTCCGTGTGTCTGTCTGACTGATGCGTCCGCCTACCGAAGGCCCCGTAGCACAGACAGGCCACACAGTTGTGCATGTGCACCTGTCTGGTTTGCCCCGGAAAGACGTTCTCTGCTCCCTCCCTGTAGTGGGTAAGACCCAGGCTCAAGGAGCCGGGCAGAACAACCCAAAGACCCTTCCCTTCAGAGCAGACCTTGAGAAATGGAGCCTTCATCCAGGGGCAGCTGTCTTGCCATACATAGAAAGATGGTTAGGCAGAAAGCAAAGCTGTATGACAGTCTAGTGTGAAGGCACTTTCATCAATGAATTGCATTTGATTGTATTGCAGAATTTTAAAAAGCCTTGGAAAATTAAAAGAGAACCACTATTTTCTCTGAGGGGGCTGGGATTTAGCTCAGTTGGTAGAGTGCTGCGCTGCAGTCTCTGAGGTCCTGAGTTTAATTCTCAGCACCACAAAAATGGGAGAAGGGCCTGGCAATCCACTCCCAAGGCAATCCCGAAACAGTCAGCCATTGAAAACCCTATGAGGGTCGCTATGAGTCGGATACCGACTCGACGGCACCTAACAACAACAACAACAACAATTTTCTCTGAAGAAAGGCTTGTGAGGCATTTAGCTGTCCTCCCTTCCATGTGTCCTTGTGCTTGTTAACCGTGTTCTCGGAAAAGTCTGCAGGTTTTCTTCCCAGTTCTTGGCACTCGCTGTAATTGGGGTTCAGACTCGCAGGGCAGAGGTGCATTCTAGCAGACATTGAGGTCTTTGTCCTTCGTTCCATCTTCTCCCCATTTCTGATGTGCACACAGCATTTTCACTTCTCCGACAGCTTAGGGACTTTTCAACAATTACAGTACTTGGCATGAATCTCACTTTTTTCCCTACAACAGAATCTGAAACCTTATAATGCCATGTCTGATGTGCTGTGGTCAACGGTATTCAGCGAAATGGAGAATTTCTTGTTTACTGGTGGGAGAAACTGCTCTTGGTGACCTGTCCCAGGTCACACTGTATGCTAGGACTGAACCAGGTCAAGAAGGTGGCAGACTGTGTGTTAATGTCATCACTTCAGGAGTCCAGAGCCTTGGTGACAGGGTGACACAGAGGCTCAGAGCATGGTGCTGGAGCAGCTGCCCAGGTTCAGGTCCCAGCTCTGTGACTTTCTGTCTTGGGGGGCCTGGGACAGGTTCTGTGGTCCTTCTGAGCTTCCGTTTTCTCACAGTAAAGCGGGGTGCCAGCCATGCCCTGATGGTGTTACGGTAGGCTAGATGAGTTGGTTCCGGTGCGTGGTGCTCCATAGAGATCAGCAGTGAGCATTGCTGTCCTCCTTGCCATGTGGGTCCCACCTGGAGTGGAGTCGTCTTTGTACGTGTGACTGTAAATGGGGCGTCTGCTCTGCAAGTCTGTACTGCCAGCCGTGGCCCAGCTGCATTGGTAGGAGGAGCAGAAATAAGAGCATATCTTGGCACACGAGTGGCCAAAAGCACGGCGCTTTTGTTTTTAATTATTACATGCCTACTGTTTCCAGGGGCTGGGATTTAGCTCGGTTGGTAGAGCACTGAGCTGCAGTCTCTGAGATCCCGAGTTCAATTCCCAGCACTGCAAAAATGGGAGAAGGGCGTGGCAATCCACTCCCAATCCACTCCCGAAACAGTCAGCCATTGAAAACCCTATGAGACAGCTGGGCGTGGTGGCACACGTCTGTAATCCTAGCGGCTTGGGAGGGGGAGCCAGGAGGATTGCAAGTTCGAGACTAGAGGAAGTCTATGTAGCTTAGTGAGACCCTGTCTCAGGAAGTAAGGAAAAAAAATAAAAGGGCTGGGGGTGCAGCTCAGTGGTCCAGCACTTGCAAAGCATGCAGGCGTGAGGCCCCGGGATCAACCCCCAGTGCCACAAAAAAAAAAAAAAAGAAAACCCTATGAGGGTTGCTATGAGTCGGATACCGACTTGATGGCACCTAACAACAACAACTGTTTCCATGGAGCCGTGGCCCAGGTTGTAAAGGCTGAAGGGGAGGGCTAGTTCAGAAGAGACCCATCATGTCCCACTGGCTGGTCTCTGGGGGGGCAGCCAGTGCTTCCACACTGACCCCCTCATCTCAGTGCCAGACCAGGGCCACTACAGGGGATCTCTGACCTAAAGGGCAGCCTGGCTGACTGTCCCCTCCTCTAGGGACTCTTCACCTCCACCGCCCCCACTGAGGTGCCCTCAGCTTTGCCTTCCATCTCCTCAGCCTTCCTGGCCTGGACGTCTCTCCCCTGGAGGCCCCTGCAGGGAGGGCCCAACCTGGGGCAGCACAGTGGCCTGTGTGGACCAGGGATCGGGGAAGGTGGGGAGCAGCAGCTGGCAGCCACCTTCCCAGGGAGCACTGCTCCCCTTTCACAGATGGAGCCCCCAGACCACTGGGTCCCAGGGCTGGGCTGCCCTGGCTCCAAGCACCATGCACAGGAGAAGGCCAGAGGGGCAGCCCTGTGCTCAAAGGCCCTGCGTGGGCAGTGGCCACCCCTCCCAGGCTCACACTCTGTTCTCGTCCGCAAGCACCGTCTTTCTGGCCAGACCTTGTCCTCCACTGGGAAGTATGGTAGTCACTGTCCTTAGACTGAGACCGCTGTGGAACCGTGCCCTGAGGGAGCCTGCCGTGGTCTTCCCGGGTGGACCTTGTACCCCTGTCTGCTCACCCTCTGCCACATGGGTGGCACTGCGGCCAAGAGAGGATGCAAGGGCAGGTGGCTGGCTGAGGGCAAGCATAGCTCACAGGACTCCATGGTCTGGCCCTGGGTCTCCCTCTGAGAAACTGACTCACATTAACCCTCCCAAGAGACTGAGTTCCAACACATGGAGCAAAATGATCATCTATAAGGAACTACACTTTTCCCCAAGGGACCACCTGTGCTCCCTCCCACCTTCCTTCTCCAGGGTAGCCACCATCGGAGCCAGAGGCCAGGCCCCAGGGCCTCACCCAAAGAAAAGGACCTGGGAAGTTAAAATGGCCACACCTGGGGGCCTGTGGCACCAAGTCAGCCATGCTAAGGGGGCAGATGCCAAGGGATCGGCCCACACAGGTCCTGGCTGCACCCCTTCCTCTGCCCTGGAGAATCCCTTCCTGGGTCCAGAACTCACCTCTCATGCACTTTCCAGGGTCCTGTGGTCACAGATGAGCCACGAAAGGGACAACTGCAGCCCTTGGGGGTGCCAGGATTGGCCTGGGGCTGTGTGGACCTCTCACCCTGCGTGTCACACAAATATTAAAAATCATTTTCTGTTTGGGGGAAAAAAGGAGAAGAGAGGAAAAAGAAAAAAGAAAAGAAAAAGAAAAGGGAAAAAGAAAAAAGAAAATCAGGCACCTATGCCCTGCTCCCTTGGTCAGGTGAATTCTGTGCCGTGGCGTTCGTTAGTCACACTCAGTGGACACTGCCCTGTCATCCCAGCCCTTCCTAAGGTTCCTCCCCTGGACCACGAGCCTGGGGTCCAGTCCAGGACATGGCATACTCCTGATGAGGGACCATGGCCAGGGGCCACACGTAGAGGCCCCCTTTCTACAGCTCCTGTAGCTCAGCACCACACCCAGCAGTGGTGACCCGTCGGGGGGACACACAGTCTGAGGGCTTTGGGGGCAGATGGCAGTGGCAGCAGTGGCCCACCCAACACAAGCATGCCAGTGTGGGGCCAGAGGCACAAAGCCAGTGGAGAGGTTAAGGTGTGGGGGGGATCAGAAGCGACATGGGGGAGAACCAGGTAGGTGACAATTTCTTAGGCCGAGAGCCTTCAGATCCTTTCGAATCTTCGTATTTTCCCATTGTAATGTTTTTTTGCTACTGGCCACCTGTGTTCTCCTTGAGCAAAAGGAGCGTCCTCGGGTACAGAGCGCCCTGTTCTTCATCACCTGACTAATGTCAGGCTGTGGTCCTTGTGCAGCCCTGGTCACCCTCCAGCTCCAAACTTCCTAGTCCTAGGGACTTCCTCTGCAGATGTTTTTTGTTTGGTTTTCGGGTTCCTCCAACCACTGTATCTACAGCCATACCACTCTAGCACCCAATCTCGTCTGGTCTCGGAAGCTTAGCAAGGTCAGGCCTGGTGAGTCTTTTGGATGAGAGACTGCCTGAGAACACCGGGTACTGTAGGCCTGGAGAAAGACTTGGCAGCCCACTTCCAAAACAGTCATTAAACCCCCTATGAATGGCAGAGAAGCACTTGACATAGTGCCAGCCATGGCACAGTGTTGGGGAGAGTTTTGTTCTGTTGTATATTGGGTCACTGTGAGTCAGACCTGACTCAATGGCACCTAACACCACCACTACCACTGCGTACCCCTGCAATACTTGTCATAGCACTAGCTGGGCAGAGACAACATCAGACCACCCTACTCTCTCAGAAGGTCCAAATTACAGGCCCAGAAGCCACCTGGGCCAGGACAGGCTCTGAGATGAGGTGCCTTTGTCACTAGGTCTTTCTTTGCTTCAGCTACAGGGAAAAATCAAGGTCATGTTTGTTTCTGTGTTCTGTTTTGGAGTCTTCGATGACTAATTACAGGCAATGTTATTCAGCCTCTGACTAGGAATTATGATCTAAATTTTTTTAAAAATCAAACCTGCCAGGCACGGTGGCGCACGCCTATAATCCCAGCAGCTAGGGAGGTGGAGGCAGGAGGATCGCAAGTTCAAGACCAGAGGCAGTCTGCGTAACTTAGCAAGACCCTGTCTAAAAAAAGTAAAAAATAAAAATGGGTTGTGGTCCAGCTCAGTGGTCCAGCACTTGCAAAGCATGCAAGCGTGAGGCCCTGGGTTCAACACCCCATACTGCTGGAAAAAAAAAAAAAAATCAAACCTATCCTATCCAAGGCATGTGTTTATAGAAATTCTGTTCCATTAGCCCAGTGTGACTTGACGTCCAGGCTCCTCTGCCTTCCGCTTTGCACAGTTACCACCCTCTGGCTCCAGTCAGGCGACGCAGGTATCATTTTGGTTGGAGCCTTTCAGAACGCCAGCTAGTCAGTCACCCGGAAGACCTGGGAAGTGGGAAGGGACCTAGTTCGGAGTACCTGCTCTGTGTCAGGCATTGTCCGGCTTCACCCCTGAGCATCACACTCGTGCACCCCCTGGACACAGACTCACCCCAGCCCCTTGGTCATGGTTGTACAGATCAAGTAAGATGAGAGACACATGGTTTGCGCGCCGGGTACTGGACCAGACCTAAGGATATAAACAGCATGGGTTCCCAGCCCCTCTCCTCCAGCACTGACCATCCAGACAGAGAGGCGTCAACACCTACAAGGAAGTGTGAGGCAACTCACGACTGCGGAACAGATGTGCAGAGTGTGTGGAGGCCGGTGCTCCTAGGGCCAAGGATATGGGCTCTGTGGCCACATTTCAGCAGCTGAGGTACAAACTCTTCCATAAGTGGAGCAGATGGAGTTTAGAACAGACAGTGAGCCAACTGTCAGACATGTGAGGGGGGCCTCTGGGGGAAATCTGAGTGTGGAGGGGTGGTGGTCAGCAGTGAGGGGGCTCTGTTGATTTTACTGGGTGTGAGGGGTTTTTCAGTTGTAAGAAAACACTCTTATTTTTAAAGAGTATTTAGAGGTGAAATGTCACAAACCTTACAGTTTACCGTAAATATTAATCTTTGCCCCCAATTAGATGAAGTCAGCATGAAAAGACTTAACAGTTGTTAAATTTGGCAACTGGTGCATTGTATTAGCCTTTCTGCCCTTCTGCAGGCTTAAGGGTTTTTTTTTGTTGTTGTTGTTGTTTTGGTTTTTTGTTTTTTTCAAGATAAAGTTTAAACAACAAAGTCAGTGTGGTCAAGTCTGCATTTTGGAGAGATCACTCCGGGAGTTGTGGAGGGTGGGTCAGGTGGAGCCTAAGAGTCCCTAAGGAGAGTCCAATGTAAGACAGACTGCAGAGGGGGCTCCAGCAAAGCTTGATGGAGGGGCTGGAGGATTCCAGGACGAGGTGCCTTTACCAACTTCAGGGGAAACAGGAGGAGGAGCAAGTCTGGGAAGAAGGATGGCGACAGGTCTCGCTAGCCATGTTGAAGGGTAACCTGGATCCATCAGGGATAGCTGCCCATAGCATGTGGCTCGTTGAGTCTGAGTGATAGCTTGGGGCGTGGCAGCAGCCAGTAAGTAGAGCTGAAGTTGTAGCCAGGGCGTCAATCCCAGAAAGGAAGAAAGCAGGCCTGGGGAGGGACTGGACACAAGTATTTACGGAACAGGAGGGGCGTTTGACTCTTGGCAATTCAAGTTCTGACCAGTCACGCTAATCCCATGTAGCTGGGATTCGGGCCTGGCTCCGCCAGTCCTCAGGCCCTTGTCTCCGCCGTCCCATCTGCTGTCTGTGGAAGGCTATAGTCACTCTGTTTCCTGCACTGTGCAGAAGAGGGTCTCCGTCCCTAAAGCCACTCTTTCCTAAGCCTTGGGAGCAGAAGTGGGTTGAGTTAGAGACAGAGTGCCCACCTGGAGGAGCCAGGGGCCCCTGGGCAAATCGCCTCACTACACCAGGCCCCGGATTCTTCTGTGCTTGGGGGTAATGGTGAGCTTCCCGCTGGGCAGTGGGAACTGGATGTGCTCACATGCATCTAAGCCCAGAGGACTGCAGCGGTGTCCGATGACAAATGCTGCGCCTTGGTTCTTAGGAGAAATGTGAGACGCCCCCTCTTCATATCTGAGACCTGACTCCCTTTTCAGGTGTCAGTTACCCAGGGGACAGTTGATGACCCCAAGCCCTTAACAACAGAGACTGTCACTGAAAGGAATCTTGGGCGCGTGCGCGCACACACACACACACACATACAATGAGCCTGGAATCTGGCCTCGCCAAGAGTTCTGTCTTGATTAGATCCGAAATTGAAATGCTGGCAGCGTCCTTCTAAATGCAGCAGAAGCTGCTGGCCCAGCCGCAGGGGAGCCTCTGGTCCCCGGTGCCGTGCTCTTCATCATAAATAGAGAAAGGAAGCGAGCCTGCTGCAGAAAGAGGCCCCGCCCTGGCAGGGACCCTGGTCCCCGCAGGTTCTCTCTCATCCTCTGCATCAGGCAGCCAGATCCAGACAGGTGCATGGGGCTGGAACCAGAGCACCACTGAGCCATCCCTGCGGGATCTCCCAGAACAAACTAGAAGCAAAATCCGCTTCTTCCTAAGGACAACATGCGTTTTTCCAGGCCTTTCAAAGCAAGGCAGGTCAATCAAGTTATAATTGGCTCTCTAATTAGAACTCCCACAAGCTGTTAAATCTTTACCTGCCGCCTGGCATCTTATACAAAGGTGACAAATCCGCTTCTGCCTTTGGAATGATTAAAGAAAGCCAGCTACAGCCTCCCTCTTTCTGCTGACAGCATCGCTGCTCCAGCCACCTCCTACCACCACTCAGCGCCCACACATCCACCAGCAGGCATGACGGGGAGACGGCCATTTGCTGGGAAGTGGCTGTAGGGAAGTTGGGCTCGGAAGGCTGTGTTGCTGATCGTCTGCTACAGGCCCACAGGAGGAGACCCGCCCCACCCCACTCTCCAGAGTGGGAGGCGCCCCATGGGTGCCTCAGTGATGCCTGGGCCTCCTCGTTCAACCCTCTATGATAAACACAGTGTAAGACAGTGTCTCCCTTTGTCCCTCTCTGTGTCTTTAACACTGAAGAGGACAGGGGTTTTGTCTTACTCCCCTCAGCCAGTGGCAGTGTGGTTTAGATGCCAGGCTTAGTTCCGAAGGCCCCCAGTGTCACCAATATTTCCTTTGCAGTCCCCCTGCTTCAGTGCCAGGGCCCCTCGCAGTCCCTGCCAGCTAGGAGGCACCCGCAGTGCGCACTGGGACAAGCAAATCCAGCCTTCTCATCTGGCCCCGCTCCACCGCAGCGACCTCACGTGGGCAGCCTGAAGTCAGCCGGGGTGGGAAGATTTACACCATGGGGAATGGCAAGGGCCACAAATCAGGGCTTTTTCTCTTTCAGGGAGCCAGTATACTGGCACAGCTGTGGGTTCATGGGTCCAGATAGGGGAGCCGTGAAGGAGGGAAGCAGAGAAACTCTGGGCAGAGAGGAGCAGCCGGGGCCCTGCCCCAGGACTCCGGTCCCAGGTGCCTTGCACAGATGCAATGGCTCCTGCCTGCCCTCCAACAGGAAAGGGAGCTCACCTCAGAATTGCCCAGGCCAGGTGGCAGACAGGGTATTGTGGTTGGGAGCAGAAATATCAGCATTTGAAACCTAGCACTGCCATGGGCTGGGGACGTGTGTGACCTTGCGTATTGTCATTTGACCTCTGTAACACAGAAGTGAACGTGCCAGCCTCACAGGGCTGTCCCCAGGCCCAGGCCCAGTCCTCAGCATGTGCCCAGCACAAAGCCTGTCCTCGTCACCAGAGGCTCCTGTGCCTCCCCTCTCAGAAACAGAGGCTGTGGCAATCGGGGAAGGAGGAGGTCCCCAGAGCCCTAGAGGACAGACATGAGGTCTCCCCTGGCCCTGCCCCTTCCCCATCCTTTGGGAAGGCACGGGCTCACTCTTCCCCAGGTCGGGGGCTGTGTGATCGCTAGTTATTTAGGGGGAAATTTTTCCAAGCCTTATTAATTCCAGTTTTCCCTTCATCAGAAAGTATCTTATCAGTTCTGCTTGTTTAAACCAAGTGTCCAGTCAAAGAACAGGGAGCGCCCGAGCGGGTTTCAGGGTGCTGTAGGTGGGTCGCCCCTATAGCTAGCAGCAGCCCCTCTGGGCCTTGGAGCGTAGAGCAGCCGGTACCTCTCCTGAGTCTGCCGCCCGAAGGCCTCCCGGGAGCCCATCGCCGCAGGAATAATGTCGGTGCTCGCTTTCATTTGCTCTCCCGATTTGCCCGGCTCCCTCCAAGTCATTGTTTAGCCACCGGGGCCCCATTCTGGGGGCTCCCTGCACAGACGTTTGGCTTCTGAGAAGGTGGCAGGCTCCTTGTCAGCCGTTAACCAGCAGGCGGCCCTGTGTGTGAGCGACTCCTCCCTGCCTGCCCCTGGGAGCCGACTGGGGATTGCTGAGGAGATGACGCTAATCTTGATGCTGATTTATTCCCCACTGAAATCAGAAATGATAAGAGCTCCACTGTGTGGGAAAAGAAAGCGCCCAGCGGGGGTCTCTGCTGTCACCCAGAGCTCCACCCTAGCGGATGCTTTCGTGTTCACACAGCCTGCAGTTCCCCGGGGGGCAGCTGCCCCCCAGCCTGTTTGCCATCTGAGTTGGGAGCTCTGGGGGGGAGTTTGTAAGAACTCTGGGAGTGAAAGTCCCCATGAGCGAGCAGACTACCCATTTCTCTTCTCACTAAACTGTAGCTGTCCCAGTGCTGGGGCCCCAGGATGCATGCGGGGTGCAGAGGAGCAGCCAGGGTGGAGCACATGCTGCCCGGCCAGGCCCCATGCCCCACCCTCCTACCCAGATTTGGGGCTGTGCGTTCTCTTGTTATTTTGGGGAAATTTTTTCCAAGGTTTATCAATTCCAGCCCTCCCTTCATTGGAAAGTGTCTTATCATCTCTGTTTGTTCTTGTTTAAAAATGGAAAAGTAGTTCGTGCCAGCCCCTGGCAGGGATGGGGAAGGTGCTGGCCAAAATGACCACATCCACTGTGGCGGGTGGTGAATCATCGTGGTGTTTGTATCCCAGTGCGAGAAATGAGCCGCGTGTGGGCCTGTCCTCCGTGGTCCCGCATCTCCTGAACGCTGAGACCACACGGGGCACTCCGGCTTTGTGTCTCTTGGGCAGCCCTGGCGCAGTGGGTCTTCTCCATCAAAGTCCAGGTGGAGCCTGGGGGAGCTGCATCCCCCAGCAGCCTTCAGCTGACAGGAGCACCTGTCTTCCCTGCCACCCAGCCCCGCTATGCTGGGCCGCGAGTGCAGGTTGGCACAGAGGCTCGGAGGAGTTTCCACACCCATGCTTATGGCCGACTCTGGGATGGGCGGAGCTGAGCCATGACACCCATTCCACGGTCTTCTCCTGAGTGGCCGACAATATACCAAGAATGGCTGGAGGGACTCTCAGCCAACACACATATCTTGTCTGCTATGTCCAAAGAACCTTGCCAGTCCCTGGAGATGCCCTGGGCCCTACCTCTGGGAGCCTGAGTTTTCTTAGTCCAGCAGCTGCTGGAGTTTCTGCTCGGTATGGTTGGCTCTTGTGAACTTTCCAGAGTTTTCTGTAAATTCAAGAGCCTTCTGGAATTCCGAGTGAGACCCTTAAGGAGGAAGGGGAAAAGCACTGCTGTGCTGCTCAGTTGGGCTGGGATTTAGCTCAGTTGGTAGAGCACTGCGCTGCAGTCTCTGAGGTCCTGAGTTCAATTCCCAGCACTGCAAAAATGGGAGAAGGACTTGGCAATCCACTCCCAAGGCAATCCCGAAACAGTCAGCCATTGAAAACCCTGTGAGGGTGGCTATGAGTCAGACATGACTTGACGGCACCTAACAGCAGCAGCAACAGTGCTGTTCAGTGACCCTGCTGGGCTGTGCTCAGCTGGGCTGACCTGTAGCCTCGCTCTGCAGATTTCAGAGCAGAGTCCCCCTCCCCAGCCCCCTCAAAGGTGGGGCTCATGGCTCCAGTGCTGCTGTCCTCTGGCTTTCTCAGTTTTGCTGCTGGAGGTCAGCACTCACCCAGCCCGTGCTCCTTCTGGCCAAGTTGCCCCAGACCCTCCTCTGGGAAGCCCTCTTGCCCCATCACCCACTACCACTCCAGCCCTGGGAAAACCTACACAGAGTATACAGTAATGCTCCAATAATTGCGCACTGGTTGAGAGATCTTACCAAGCCCTAGAAGTTTCAGCTGGAGATCACTTGCTCCACCCCTTCATTTTCCAGGTTAGACAAGGGGGAGGGGGAGAGAGAAGAGGACTCTCTCTGCTTAGGTTGGCGGGTCACAGAGCAGGCCAGGGAGGCCGTGCCTCCGCCCAGTGGCCCGCTCCCAACCCTGCCCTCCCGCCCAGGGCAGCATAGCTCCTGGCTTCTCAGTGAGTAACCGGGGCCTGGCTTCTGCTCTCTGTGTTTGGTGGTAAATGATCAGGCTAAATCCAGAGAGCGCCAACAAAGGTGTGGCCTCCCTCCCCACCTCACCTGAGGACAAGTTGGAGCAGAGGCCAGGTGCAGGTCCATCGGGGTCATTGGGAAGGGATTCCAGCCCTGGACCACAGGTGTGGGGGCCAGGACGTCTAGGGGCCTCACTCTTAGGCCCTGGGACTCCAGGAAGCCCCTCAGCGCAGCTCCGCAGGGGTCAAGTGTGATTATCTTCTCACTGTGGAGAACTTCTAATGGGAGCTCATCCAACCCGCCCCCCACCAGGACCCTGGGGTCCCACCACCTACCCCTGCCCCCAACTGCCTCTGCCTGGGCCTGCAGAACTCACCCGTGGAGGTGGGGGTCCCAGACAGCCTCATCTCCTTGGCTAGCTGCACGGCACCTGGGGTGGCGCCCCACCTCCCCAAACACACAGGAAGGGCAGCCTCCCGCCTGAGGGAAGAGGGCCCCCAGGGGGTAATTAGCACCAAACTTTCCACTGCGTGGGTAACTTGGGCCATAGGGAAGCGAAGCGCTTGGCTTCCAGGCCGCCCTGTGCTTTGTTCACTGACAACTTGTTGTCGGGAAGGTAGATAAAAATAAATAAATAAGTCAACCAGGGAGATGCATAAATAAGTCCAGAGGAGTCTCTTGGCCATTGCTGATGGAAAAGTACCAGCAAGGGCAGCCGTGCCAGCACCCACAGAACATGGCCCACAGCGGCAGGACCAATGCGCGCTTTCCCTCCTAGGAGTGAGTCAGGCACAGCTCCTAAGCACTGAGCTCTGAGCTCATCCCATTGCGGCAAAGCACGTGACTCAAGTGGCAGTTGGGGGAAGGGGGGCTGGCAGCTCCCTTCGGAATGGTACCAAGAGCTGCCTCCACCCGCAGGGTGGGAGGATGCTTAGCATTCCCCCCTTCTCGTCGGGGACCCTGAGGCCTCCTCCCGTCTCCTCTTCAGCCTCCTCAGGGGTCCCACCCAGCCTAAGCTGCACGTGGTGCGCCTGGCTCCCCATTCGCTGGCTGTGCTTTGATGCTGCCCGGAACGCGCTAGCCTGACGCTTCCTCAATTAGGTCAGCGCCCCACGCGGGGCCGAGGCAGTGGTGAGTCGGGGCTTTCAATCTGTGAGTGTCATGCCTCAGGCTGTAGCCAGCGGGGAGCTCCCCGAGCATCGGGATTCCCTGGCACCCCCGTGCCTGGTCTCCACAGCCCCTGTCTGCCGCAGCACGAGGTACGCAGGTGCACCAGCAGCAGGTGACAGAGCAGTTCCACCCCCAGGCCTGTGGGGCCACGCTCAGCTGCCTGTGTGCTCTGCACTGCTGTCCACGGCAGCGCTGATATCAGAGTGGAGCTGAGACACACTGGTGTTCAGGTGAAGTCGTCCTTCCCTTGGTAAAGCCATTTCTCCCTTTCCTTTTCCTGACCAGCAGAATCACCACACTATCCATTTCCCAAGTGCAATTAAAGGGATGCCCAGTTCAAGATGGCTGGGGCCATGTGTCCAGGCATGGGGTGCCTGGTTTCTAACATCTTTGGTGGGAGTGGCCCACTCCTCCCCTGCCCTTCTCTTTGGGAATTTGACTGGTTTCTAAATGGTCTCAACATCCTCAAGAGCCAGGTGCCTGCCCTGGTTGGTCAGGTGTGGCCGTAGAGAGGGCTCCAGGGCTCTAGTCCAGGAAGAACTAGGCGACAGGGGTTGGGGGCATCTGCTCCCAGGAAGCCTCTTTTTTTTTTTTTTTTTTTTTTTTTTTTTTACTTTTTTTTGAGACAGTGTCTCACTAAGTTACGCAGACTGCCTCTGGTCTCAAACTTGTTATCCTCCTGCCTCTGTCTCCCGAGCCACTGGGATTACAGGCGTGCACCACCGTGCCTGGCTCAGGAAGCCTTTTGAGACAGTGTCAGAGCAGGCTTGGGGTCACAGCTCCTTCTCTCCAGCTATGTGGCCGTGGCCTGACCACCCAGACACTGAGCTTTAGCCTCTCCGTTTGTACAGAACAGGGTAGAAGCATGGTATCATGTCTTCTGGGAAGTTCTGTCTCCCTGACCCTGTCTCATCAGCCAGACGCTGGCCCTGTGCGCATGAGAAAGCATCACCACCCAGCTCTGGGCACCAGGCTAGGAGTGGGGGGACACCCACAGCAAACCCACGCTCTGGTCCCAAACCTGTGCCCTTAAGTGACAGTCTGTGCCAGTGAGTCCCCAGCATGCTACACAGAGCTGGCACACCAGTGCTGATAACCCACGGCATGAAATGTGTGTTTGTGGAAGGGAGGAAAGAGCTAGAAATGGCTTTGCTGCAGCAAAGTGAGCAAAAGCCCAGCCTGGGAACCCAGATACCAGGATGCTGTCCTCAGCTCACTTTCGTGATCTTGGCAACGTACCATCAGCCCTCCAGATCCACCGCAGCCACATCCACAGGTTCACCAGCCAGAGATCAAAAATATTTGGGGGAAACATTGCCTCTGTACAAAACAGATGCGGACTCTCAGTCTTGTCTTTTTTTCTAAATGATACAGTGTAACCACTATTTATATAGCATTTATCTTACATCAGAAATTACACATAACCTAGAAATAATTCAAAGCGTATGGGGGGATGTATGCAGGTGATGGGCAGTCCCTACGCCATCTTACATCCGGGACATGAGCACCTGAGAATGTAGGTATCTGAACGGGTTCTCGGAACCAGGCTCCCCACAGGTCCTGAAGGCCCCCTGTCTTTGCCTCTCCAGGTCTCTGCCTGCCCTGCTCGCTCGTATGAGGGGGCTGGCCTTGGGGAACGCTCCTGTGCTCTGCTCCTCACCACCCCAACTCTCCCTGCTGTGCTGCAGGGAGGGGCAGGCAGGGGCTTTAGGGCCTGGGAGCTGCTGGCAAGGCGACTGTGGTCCCTTCCCCGGGCATCACACCAGTCTGCAGCGACTGTTCTCTAAAAGCCACCACAGCCTGTGGATATTCTGGCACCAATCCTGAGCACCCAGTTTTCAAAGAAATGAGGCCAGAGGAAGTTCAGTGTAAAGTCTGCGAAACCAGCTTGGGGCTGGATGGCCCTGGGCGTGGAGCCAGACCGCCTGCATCCTCATCACCAGCACGTACTGCCCAGCAGCCCGTCACTCTGGCGCTGCTAATTGCAGAATGAGCCCTCTAGAATATTCCAGGCCATCCTGGAAGAAAGCAGTTTTGAAAGATTGTGCCAATCAGAGGTCTGTTAAAACATAAAAGCCGTGCTCACGTCTCCCCGAGGCTTACAGGTACCTGGGTCTGAGCGCACGGGAGGCTGCTTCCAAGGGATCGCGTTAAGCAGCAGAATTCAGTGGGGTGGGGAAAGTGGGTGGCAGATCTGAGTTTACCAGTCCTGTAAAGCCCAGGGAGAGGGGGCGAGAGTGAGTGCGCGCTGCTCTGGAAGCTGCCCTCAGATCCTGGAGGGCTGTTGGGTGGAGGAGGAGACACAGAGAACATCAGAGCCCCAGGATTAGATAAAAAGGCTCCTTGGGGCACCGCGCTTTTAAGCCACGGTTCAGACTGCCCACTGATGGTGTGGGCTGCAGAGGAAACAGGGAGGTCTCCATCACGGGAGGGTGTGGGCAAAGCAAGAGCAGGAGGCCCCCTGTGGAGGACAGCAGGCAGCGCAGGCTATTGCGGCTGAGAGCAGAGGCCCCGCGCCCTTCCGAGCCCTTCCCAGTCCCGAGGACTTCAGCCTCTGCAGCTGGCTGGCCGCTGGCTTAGAAAAGGAAGAGGGTTTTGAAAAACTGAGCATTGTTTCCTTCAGAGCTAGCTCAGGGCTGGCCAGGGTTGGTCCCCAGAAGGCACATTTCTTCAAATAAAACAGCTGACCTGGAAAAGGGCCCCGAGAGAGCGCAGGCTCCTGCAGCCCTCAGACATCTGGGGAGAGCAGAGCCTCCCCACCTTGCAGGCTGCACAGGCAGCTGAGGGGACTCGGCCCTTCCCTCCTGCAGAGCCCGCACACCCGGGTGAGGGAGAGCCCAGGGGGCACCGCTGGGCCCCTGGCCCTCCTCGCCCCGGGTCTGAAGCTTCCCCTCCCTTGGTTCCTCTGGCCCAGGTCTGACTGGCAGCTGGGCCAGTTGGGGCGTCGGCTGTCGTCACCTGGAAGGAGAATGAGGGAAGGATTCGCCCTGGGTTTCAGTCTGACATTTAAGCAGGGAAACCAGGGGGACGGGGAAGGGCAGAGGCCACAGGCATCCAGCATTTACCTTTGATGTCGCCCACCGCATCCCCATCCGTCATAGATAGGGGAAGCCATGTAGTAAGGGGGACTGACCTCAGGGCTGCAGGTCCCCAGCGGCCATGCAGGCGGCGTTTGCCCTCCTGCGCTTGGTCCTGGCAGCTCCCTCCGCTGTCTGCCCTTTAGCCCAGGTTCCCAGAGCAGGACTTGAGCTGCCTTTGTTGTTCTAAAGGTCAGCTGGCCTCTTGAATGCTCTGTCCCCACCTGAGGACCTGGAGGCCGCCTGGGGAGGCTGCAGCATCTGTACGTTGCTGGGGACAGGGCCATGCGGAGGCACACTGGGCGCCTCCCATCTGTGAAGCTTAGATGGCCATGAGGTTGTCAGGAAGAGCTCGATATGGCCCTTGGGAGACCTGAGTCAAAGCATTGGAAAATGGCCCAAATGAGAAACCAGTGCTACCCCTGCCCCGACCCGACTCCCAACCCCAGGGAGGAAGGTGGAGTCGCCTGACTCAGAGGCTGAGTGGCAGTGTGTGAGTCCCACTTGCGATGTGCATGGTGGGCAGAGGTGCAGGCGGGCCAGGACGGACCTGGCCCCATGGAGCTCCTGGCCTGCAGGCTGGCCTTCCAGGGTGGCAGACTTAGCCTGGACATACACACTTGGCCCAGCTAGCGAGCTGGTGCCATTTCTGAGCACTCAGAACAAGCAAAGGACACCCAAGACAGCCCGGTAAGACCAGGCCTCTCCTGGAGCTGCTGGGATCCAGGTGGAGAAGCCGGCAGCCCCCACCCCACTCGGTGTGTGGTTTCCCGTTCCTTCTCCATGCTCACAGCTGCCCCTCAGCTGCAGGAGGAAGTGCTCAGACCCAGTGCTCCTAGAGAAGGCTGCTCAGTAGGGAGCCCAGGGCAGCCCGGCCTGTTCCAGCATTGCTCCAAGGAAATCCTGTCCTAGCCGAGCCATTGTTTCCTGTGGTCTTCCCAGGGTGGCATTAGTTCACTGTCAATTTATATTCTGATTTAAATGAAATGAATATATATATATACGTATATATATATATATATATATACTTTTTTTGTGTGTGGTACTAGGGGTTGAACCCAGGGCCTTGCACTTGCATGTGCTGCAAGTGCTGGACCACTGAGCTGCACCCCCAGCCTTATTTTTTACTTTTGGAGACAGGGTCTCACTAAATTACACAGACTGCCTCTGGCCTCAAACCTGCAATCTTCCTGCCTCCGCCTCCCAAGCCGCTGGGATTACAGGCGTGCACCACCGCACCTGGCTCATGAAATATATTTTTTAAATCACCACTGCCGCCCACTCCTTCCCTGTGATGGAACGCGGCCTCATGAAGGAAAATGCAGATACCCGAAGAACCTCGACAAACAGTGGTGTGTGTGCCGGGCCTCACTCCAGCCTTTTGTTCCACAAATGCAGACTCCCAGACCAGCTGTGTTGCAGCAGTGGGAGCCTGTTTCCCTCAGTTAGGGACCCCATTCTTGGGTGCTTGATGCGCTTCCAGAAAGCTTGCCACCTACCATGGGCACAGCCCCGGCAGGACAATCAGAAAGCAGCTGGAGTGATCAGGGACTAAAACTTGAGGACTTGCTGCAGGCCAGGCACCCCACCAGGCTGCTCCGCCCAGCCCCGGGGGTCTGCCTCCTGCCAGCTCTGTGTCTACCAGCGAGGACAAGGCCTTTAGCAAGGCCCTTTTCCCCTGGCCCTCCGCTTCCTCACCTGCAGAGGAGCATCAGAGCAGACAGTGTATACGTGGTCCTGGGGTTTTCCTGGGGAGCTGATCAGCTCTGCACTATGTGAGGCCATAGCAGGCCCTCAGCTCAGCTGGGAACAGAGCACCTGCCCTGGGGGTTGCACCTGTCCCTCCAACGGCCAGCATGCGAATTTTCCAGAGAGGAGGCTCTGAGGCTGCTGGCCTGCATGGGGGGCGTGGATGAGGGTGACGGGGGCCAGAGCGTCTGGGGGCTCATGGGTGGACAGAGCTGACAGGAAGTCAGGCCCCTTCCCTCATCCCCACACCCGGCAGCAGCCATGTAGTGCAGTGCGCGTCCACAAGAGCATCCTCCGTGCGGGGCCCAGCTGGTGCTGCGTGTTCAAAGACAAACCCAGGGTCCCTCCCTGCTTGGAGAGGCGGAGCCAGAGGTGGCAATGAAGGGTTTGACACCTGCAGCCCTCATAGAAGGGCCTCCCTCCTCTCGGGCCATTAATGGGAACGAGAATGGCCATCACATGGATGATAGCTACTGCCCGAAGGGTTACTAAGTGTGGAGTACTCTGCTAGCGCGCCGCAAACCGCCTCCTTCTGACCTTACAGGTGGCTTCCTCTGTAACGCACTTAACGCATCCAAGGCTCAGAGTACGCAGTCGTGGTAGATGGCGGGCTTAGGGGTCAGACCCAGCCATCCAGGTTAGCCCAGGACCCACACGCCCTCAGAGCTCAGCACCTTTCCCCCATGGGTCCCTCTAACACAGAAGCCGCCCCCCCACACACACACACACAGCAGCCAAGGCCTGCAGAGCCCTTCCCCACCTCCTGCGTCCCATCTGCAGCCAGCACAGCCACAGCCAGCTGGGGTACCCCGTTGCCTTCCCTGAGAGTGGAACAGCCAGAAGATGGGCTTTCCCTCAGCTACCACGCCTCCCTGACAACAGGAATCCCCCCAGGGGGCTTCTACAGCTGTGTCCAGAAGGCCTGGGGGCAGACCTCCTCTGCCCCATCCACCTCCTCCTGTCTCACTGACCCACAGTCCCTACCTTTGGGCCCCACCTACCTCTGTAGAAGACCAGGCCATGCACTGCTGGGGTGACTCAACCTCCACAGCTGGACCAGCTGCTGGCTCGTGGGTGCCAGGAACACCCTTCGCCTTCTTCGACGCCAGCATGGGGAGCCAGAGCAGGGCGCAGGGCTGGCTGGGCTGCGCTCAGCGAGGGTGGCTTGAGCATATGCTTGTGTCTTGGGTTTCCAGGACCCACTCATTTATCCATTCTGCCCTAATTCTTGCCGCCTGCTCAGTGTGGGGCCCAGGGGTGCAGAGGTGACCCCCACTCACTCAGTCCCTGCCCCACAGCAAAGCCAGCAGGGAGCAGAGCTGGAGATGAGCCACTGCCATTAACGCGGCTCCTGCCACATGGCACAGCTTGGCAAGCCCTTTGTCATCCGTAAAACATGAGGCATTGAGCATAGCCCCTTCTCACCAGAATTCAGCGCAGGCCGGTGCATCCGTGTTTGTCCTTCCGGTTTATTTGTGTTTGTGGAGGAGCCACCTGACAACACTGCCTTAACCTATTAATACCTAAATTATTTCTTTTTGGAGTATGGTTTGCTCTTTAAAAATGTGATATTGTTTACCTTTCTTAAAATCCCTGTGAGCAAAAAAGGCAAATTTCATCTTAGTTTTAGCAGAAGATAAGGTTGGGATAAGGGGCTAGGGTTTAGCTCAGTTGGCAGAGTGCTCACTCTGTGTACTCTGAGGCCCTTGGTTCCATCCCCAGCACCTCAAAAAATGGGAGAAGGACCTGGAAACCCACTCCCAAAGCAACAAGTCATCGAAAACCCTGTGAGTAGCAGAGAGGCACTGATGATAGTGCCGGGCATGGCACAGAGTTGGGTAGTGTTTTGTTCTGTTGTACATAGGGTCCCTGTGAGTTGGACCTGACTCAATGGCACCTAACAACAACAACAAAGCTGAGACATCGAGTGATAACATGCATGCATATAAACCTAATACAAGTTCTGAGAAATAATAATCAGCAAATTCATTCCTGACCTATAAGTAGGATACTAGGCAGTGATGGGTTAGGCCACACACCCCCACATCACCCTTGCTGTTGGCAGTGGCGTAACGGTGGCTTTCTGACCTAGAGGTGGGACAAAAGCTCTTTTAAGTGCCCCGAGTTCACACATGACAACCGGCCTCCTTCCCTGTCCTTGGCCTTGGTGTGGCCCAACCACCTCTGGCCAAGCCAGGCCGGCTGTGGTGTTCCTCGGGCAGCTGGCTGCTCGGAGAAACAGAGCAGAGCAGGGGAGTCGGCAGCATCGGCCAGGCCCTGCTGTGGGGAGCACCGTGGAGTCGCGCCCCAGCCCTGTGCCGCATGTGTATCCTGGGGCCACCTGGCCCCAGCCAGCACTGAGCCAGGCACTCGTTGGCAGCAGCTTCCTTGGGAAGAACGCTTTCCTCCGGGGACATCATCCCTCTGGCCTGTAACCCTAGAGGGACAAGGAGTGGGCCATGACGTGCCCTGGAGCCCAGCAAACGGCCGACCTTGCTCTTGGCAGAGCTCCACGGGGATGGCCAAGGTCTCCCAAAGGGGCTTCCGCCCTGCCGGCTTCAGAATTGAAGACTGGCCAGGCTGCCCCGCTGCTGATCCCCCACACTCCCAGAGCCAGGGCCGTGCACGGCAGCCTTTGGGGGGTCCTAGTGGGGCTCCCACCGTGGCATGTGGCAAGGCATTTAGTCCTGGGGCAGCAGTGATGGCCACGAAAAGGCAGGAGCGGGAAAGCTGCCAGCCACCCTCAAAGTAGCCAAGTCCGTGTTGTCTGCTGTGAAATAACAGGGTGAATTTCATCCTTTATTTTTAATTTGGTGCATCACCAGGATCTTATTTGTCCAAAACACCTGATTAGAGTAATTACAAGCTTGGGAAGCCGTGTCTATTTGTGTCTGATGACAAGGACCAGCGAGGGAACTGTGCCGCGCCGCCCCTTGCTGCACGCCGGGCCCCAGGTGGCTCCGAGCCACTGGGTGGGAAGGAGGCAGCGATTGCACACCCTCCACAGGGGGAGAGGCCCCTGCTCCGGGCGTGTGTGGCGTGGGGTGATGGCTCTGAGTCGGCAGGCATTTCCACAGCTCTTTGACAGCAGGCCTGCGTCTCTCACCTGCCCAGGCCCGGCACATCTGCATCCTTCCCCAGTGGTTTTTATTGAGTTCAATATGGAGGCAGCAAGTGGTAGGTTATAGGGTCGAGAAATGCACAATCAAAAATCTCTTCCTCCTGCCAAGTAGGGGGCCGGAGCTGGAGCACGCGTGCCTCTGGGAAGGGCTGCCTATGGCAGGGAGTGGGGAGCCCTGGGGCTTTGGCAGGTGGACTGGGCAGAGTGACCAAGGCTAGGGAGGTCAGAGGGGCTCGGCAGTGCTTCAGCCAATGGTCAGCCTGGCTGGACGGTGAACAAGCTGGGTTCACCGGCAATGAGAAGGGGACAGCAGGGGACGGCAGGGCTGGGGTGCAGAACTGAGAGGCAGACCTCTCAGCCCCCAGAGGGCCCGGGAGCTGTGTTGCTCCTGATGGCCAGGTGCTTGCATCTCCAGCCCATCTCTGGCCAGACTTCCTGTACCGCTGGGTCCCACGGGTGGTCAGCTCTGCCAGCACGTGCTCTGGTTGGTCCCTGGTGTGACTGATTTCTGAGCTGCCCTGGCTCATTGGGGAGCTGGGGACAGACTTATTCCTCATTCCCATGCCAAGTCTGTGCCACCTCCCAGAGCAACTCCAGGTTAGGAATTCATTCCATTAAACAGATGACTCAGGTTGGGAAGCCCGAGAGACATCTGGAAGTGGCAGCCGGGTCCCCCCTTAGGAGTTCAAGTCCCCACCTCAGAAGGACAGAGGCCTGAGCCCTAGGAAAACAGAGGTGCTTGGCTACCTGGCCCTGAGGGTGACAGACAAGCCCCCTGGGGCTGTGCTCTATGTGGCTTTGGGGGCAGGTAGAAAGCCCCTGGCCAGGACCCAGGAGCCCCACAGCAGGCTGCACTCACACTTAGTGCCTCCCACTTAGGGCTGGCAGGCCCTGCCCCCCTCCAGCAGGTGAGGGAGCGGCCTGTGATGGCCAGGGCCCTCCTGGTCTCCATACCTCTCTGGTCTACTCGCTGGCTAACAGGACATCCCAGTCCTCTGACACCTACAGCCACCCCGGAACTCAAAACCCCAGCCTGTGGGCCACCAAAGGGAGGCGAGGAGCTTTCTTGGTCCATAGCAAATATACTGAACGCTTCCAGACTGCAGGCCTGAGCCAGAGACAAGCTGTTCTGGGGAGAAGAGCAATTTCCCAGTCCTAGCTTGGAAGGAGCAATAAAATGGGCAGTTAGTGGGCAGAGAAATGAAAGAGAAGACACAGCGTGGCAGGCGCCTTTTGCTGTTGCTTGGCTGTAACGGGGTTATTGCCCTAGTGCGCTGGGGCACGGTGCACAAAAGCCCCCCGAGCTCTGCAGCGGGCATGGTGACACATGCCTGTGATCCCAGCAACTCGGGAAGCTGAGGCAGAGGGAGCACAGGGTCCACGCCAGAGGCAGCCAGGGCAACTTAGCAAAACCCTGTCTCAGAAAAATAAAAAAGGGGCTGAGGGTGCAGCTCAGGGATAGAGCATATATCTAGCTTGTGTGAAGCCACAGGGGTGGCACGGGCCTGGTGGTCAGAACAGGGGGCTTTGGCATCAGACAGCCTCCGGCAGCCTGTGTCTTAATGTTCAGAAGCCCCATGACCTTGGCCTTTCTAAGTGCCGTCTCCTTGTATGGAAAGTGATGGTAATAGGAGAGGAGCCAGGTGGTGTGCCTAGCACAGTGCCTGGCAAGAAGAAAGCACTCCCTATGAAGAAAGAAGCCTGTAGCCATACCCCTGTGGCATCAGATCCCGTCAGATCTTGGAAGCTAAGCAGGGTTGGGCCTGGTTAGTACTTGGATGGGAGACTGCCTGGGAACACCAGGTGCTGTAGGCTTGGGAAACGGACCTGACAACCCACTCCCAAAAACCAATCTGCCATTGAAAACCCTATGAACAGCAGAGAAGCACTGACAGTAGTGTTTCCCCTGTTGTATGTAGGGTCACTATGAGTCAGATACTGACTCAATGGCACCTAACAACAACAACATGGAGAGGCTACAGGAGCAGAGCCTGGTGGGCCTGCACCCTGTCCTCTAGGGACACCTCTCTGCCTCCCATGGTGGTTTGGCCCTTGTCACTCACTTGCCAGAGGCAGGCAGTGGGTCTCCCTGCCAGGAGAGCCATTCACAGCTCCCTCATCACGTGTGCTCAGTGTGGCGACCTCCTGAGTCAAACCCGAAGGACTAGAGGGGCCCCCATTGCAGCCCCTCCACACTGCTGCCACTGCCCAGACCCTTGCCTGCCCCCTTCTCCTGTTGGCTCCATTAGAATGTTCTAGGGGGAGTTAGGCTGCCAGGCGAGGCTGGAAGGAGGCAGACAGGAACTCATGAGCCCTGACATCCTGCTGACCACAGCCTGGGCAAGTGCCACCCCCGCACTTCAGTCTGCTGGCCCTTGAGGTTGGAAAGTGATGACGTCAAGTTGTCACATTTCCTCCAGGGGAGGGCCAGGATGAGAAAGCTCCCTCCTAGGTGGTGGTCCACCCTGGATCCCACCTAGAGGACTCAGGCAGGCCCTAGGAGTGGGGAGCTGGGGGCCAGGGCCAGGAGACTCGCTCTGGCAGGAGCCGGAGTTGGCTCACTTGCAAAGCAGGAGCAGGGCCACCTGGTACAATAGCAGGTGCCCCGCAGCTGGGGCTCTGTCACCGAAGTAGTGGGAGCTCACGGGGCTTAGACAGGCCTGTGTGAAATGGCTTCGGGGTCCCTGGGGAATCCAGTGCACTTAGGACTTTGCTGGGCATGTGGCAGACACTAGGAGTACGTCTGCTCCCAGCACTGCAGGGGTTCAGTGCTCACCCCATCTGGAAGGCCAGCGCCAGGGCTGAGCGGCTGCCCCTCTTCTGACGCCCAGCTCCCTTACATTCCTAGAGGGACAGTGGGGGCTGGGAGGAAACCCTGTGCAGACCAGGCCTGGCTTTCTGTGGTGGCCTGGCCACTCCTCCCTCCCTTAACCCGGTGCCTTCTGCCCCTCCCAGGGCAGGGGCCTCCACAGGCTCATCTACCACCCTGGGGCTGCAGGTTCCCTTGGCTCGCCCACTGACTCCAATCTGCTCCCGGGTGGTCTTAGGTGCAGAGATCAGGCAGTTTTTCATGCCCTGGAGAGGGGTCAGCCCAACCCCACCTCTGGGCCTGGCCCCTGACCCCTGTAGGTTCTCCCTGCTTGCCCCCCAGAGCTTATCTCCTGAGTGAGCCCACTGCCCCTGGCTGGTGGTGCTGCAGCCTGCCGGGGGATCAGGGCCCAGGGTGCCATTGTTTGTGCCCCACTGGCTGGTTCTGTTCCTGAAAACCAACCCCCTGCCCTTGCCCATTGGAGAAGTGCAAGTTCAAGAGCAGGCTGGGGAACACGTGTGTACCTCCTGAGGGAAGAGCAAGGCTGGGCTAGGAGATTTAAGATGAGATTTGAATGATGGGGGGCCGTGCCGCACTATCGGGGCCGATTAATTACCATGAAGAGATCACCTTTCTCCATGCAGTTAAAGATTTAATGCAAGCACAACTTGACTCCTAAAGGAATGAACAAAGAATTTTTAACATTCATCTGGAATGGTACAGGGCAAGAGGGTCAGGAAATGCATAAAAGCAAAGGACAGGCCAGGGGCAGTGGCGCACGCCTGTAATCCCAGCATCTCGGGAGGCAGAGACGGGAGGATTGCAAGTTCAAGACCAGAGGCAGTCTGCATAATTTAGCGAGACCCTGTCTCAAAAAAATCAACAAAATGGGATGGGGGTGCAGCTTAGTGGTCCAGCACTTGCAAAGCACGCAGTCACGAGGCCCTAGATTCAACCCCCAATACTGCCAAAAAAAAAAAAAAAGAAAGAAAAAGAAAAAAAACAAAGGACAGAAGAATGATTCTAATCCTACCTATTAAAACATGACTTAGAGTAGCGGAAATTAAAACAATATGGCGCCAATACAAAAGTGAGCTGTTGCGGCCCATTGGAAAATAGTTAAAGGTCCTTTATTTCATGTCACAGTTCACTGTCTGACAAAGCCAGTGCCCTCAAGAATGAAGGACAGGCAGGAGTAGCCATTTTGTGACCGGCACAGTGGTAGAAACCCATCTCTACCAAGGCGAAGTAGTCACAGTACAGAGAATGAGCTGTGTCAGTTCTATGGAAGGATAATTTTCTAAGCATTGAAATGATTTCCCCTCAAAGTTTTCAACCATCAACGAAGTTAATTTAAAAAAAAAAAAAAAACTTGGTTTAAAGAAAAGGCAAAAGGCAAAGAACATTGGAAAATTGTGGTAACAGATGAATATCAGTCTTATAAAAGGCTCCTAACCAAAGCATGAGAAATAATGAACCTCAGTGGTTATTAAAGCAATACGGATTTCAACAAGGAGGCACATGTTGCGCAAATAGAGAGCAGTAAACTCTTGATGGCCTGACAAGGGATACCAACCTTTGCTGATAAATTTGCAGCATGACTGGGGGGGAGGATAATCTCAATGTAAACAATGCAACTTCACAAGTACGTGGGAAAAATAGGGGAACATGATCCAAATACACCTATGAGTTTTACTACATATTAGTCAAAAGGCTCAAAAAAACCTCCTAAGTTGATAAAATTTTGACCAAAAGTGATGTAATACTTGCATAATGGGAAAAGCAGATGCTGTATTACTCAGCACTCCATCAACATTTACCAATAAAAGGAAAAAAAAATAGCATGTTTGAAATCCCTACAAAGAGTCATATCCTCTCACCCAACAGTGGCCACTTTGAAAACTTTGCTATAAAGGGAGAACCTCCAGATGGCTGTCAGGGGCCCTGTGAGGAGCTCTGGGGGACACTGGGATCCCCATCCTGTCCCCACCCCCAGCATTTCCTCTGTCTGTTAATACATGGACTGTGGGTTTTCTCTGTAAGATTTAATCTTACCAAAGGTTTCCAGAACTATAAAACACTTGAAATCCACTGACCTAAAAGAACAAAGCAGAACTTTCTAGAAAGATATTCATCACAGTATGATTTTCTTTTCTTTTCTTTTTTTTTTTTTTTTCTGGCACTGGAGGGCTGAACCCAGGGCCACAGAGACTTTTCAAGTTCTCTAACACTGAACTGCACATCCAGCCTCCTTTT
The DNA here is from genome assembly GCA_007922755.1 of Pedetes capensis. NCBI lineage: Eukaryota > Metazoa > Chordata > Mammalia > Rodentia > Pedetidae > Pedetes > Pedetes capensis. Next base: position 10,974 of record VMDO01019347.1, on the reverse strand, counting down.
TTGTTTTGTTTTTTTTTATATTGAGACAGGGGCTCGCTAAGTTACTTAGGCTGCCTCTGGCCTTGAACCTGCGATCCTCCTGCCTCCACCTCCAGAGCTGCTGGGATATCAGGGATATGCCACTGCTCTTGGCTTGAGTGTGATTTTCAAAAGCATATATTAGACATGACTTCAGTGTCTATTCCCATGGTGGGGAGACCAACTCTATGAGAGTATAGCCATTGGATAAAAGAAGACAGATGTGTCACTCATGGATGTTGTTGTTTTTTGTCGTTAAGTCGGTATCCGACTCATAGTGACCCTGCGTACAACAGGCGAAACACTATTGTCAGTGCTTCTCTGTTGTTCATAGGGTTTTCAATGGTGGATTGATTTTTGGGAGTGGGTTGCTGGGTCCTTCTCCCAAGCCTACAGCACCTGGTGTTCCTAAGCGGTCTCCTATCCCGGTACTAACCAGGCTCGATCCTGCTTAGGTTCTGAGATCTGATGGGATCAGATGCCACAGGGCTACAGCTGCAGGCTCACTCGTGGATATAAGCTACTTATTTGAGGACCAACACATAATATCCTGAGTAAAACTGTGAAGTGTCAAAGGTGCACGGCTGAGCTGGGGCGAGCTGGGTATATTGAGATCACGGCTTTGGGTAAGACAGGAGGCAGGGAACAACTTTTTTAAAAACCTCTCATGACCATTAGGATAATAATGCCACAAAGGACAGATGCCCTTCCATGCAGGCTGGTGTCGGCTGGGGCACAGCTGGTCAGACTGAGGCCTGACTGCTCGTTTTCAGAGACCCCATATGAAATTGCAATTCCTAGAGTGCGAAAATGACTGGATTTCAGCCATTTCGTGTGGTTCAAGCAATTATTTCGACTATTGCCCCTGAGCCCAGAATTCCTTGAGAATGTAGTGTGTGCCCAGCCAGGTATAGACGCATTCCTGCCTCCAAGGACCTCAGTGAACACTCAAGGACAGATAGGTGCCCAGAGCTCCATGCCTCGCTCACTGTCTATCTGTCTGTCTGTCTGTCTGTCTGTCTGTCTGTGTCTGACTCCTGCAGGCCCTCATCCTTCACCAGCTGGGCCGCTACAGCCTGGCAGAGAAGATCCTTCGGGACGCGGTGCAGGTCAACTCCACGGCCCACGAGGTGTGGAACGGGCTGGGCGAGGTCCTCCAAGCTCAGGGCAACGACGCGGCGGCCACCGAGTGCTTCCTGACGGCCTTGGAGCTGGAGGCCAGCAGCCCCGCCGTGCCCTTCACAATCATCCCCCGCGTGCTCTGAGCCGGAGCCCGCCACGCAGGCCAGCGACGCCCTCGCGGGGCCGCCGGTAGACGCCCTAGTGCCCAGGGGACGAATCTGCCTCCCCACGGCCCCGGGTGGACGTCCCACCGACCACAGCGAGCTAAGCAAGCCATCCCCAAACCATCACCCTCTCCTCGTGCATCGGTTTCTCTGTTGTTCTCGCCAGCCCGGTGATAGTGTCCCAAGCTACTGACATCGTTCAGAATGGATTACGTGCCATATCTGGTTAGTTGACACCTGAGTTCTAAGCAAAATGATTATGGAATTAAGCAGTCAATGCAGAAGAGTCTATCCAAGGTTACAATTCCATGGCAGAACAGATTATTTTTATCAGAGCTGTAAAGAAAGCAACTGTCCTGTCCTCTGTCCCCGCCACCACTCCTGCCGCGCCCCCACACACACCCCCGGCCCAGAAACCAAATGTGAATTTTCTGTTCCCCACCTCAGTACTCGTCCATGCCAGGACACCAGCTGACAACTTCTTGGTTTTATTGTCGATTGTACCATGTGATGAATTACTGTTCTCTTCACTTAGAACAAAGCCTGAGTCCAAGAATATTTATATTTTACCAATATATGCCTGTTACAAGAGAAGGAAATATGAGTTATTTAAGTTTAACTTTTTTATGTGAATTCAGAGTTTATTTATCGATGGAAATATGTACAAAGAAGCTTCAAATGGAATATTTACTGACATTCCTTATACATGACAGACACTTGGCTAAATGGGAAGATGATGTTAATAAAAAACAAAATGATTTTTAAATGGACCCTGGCTCATGACTTTCGCAAAGCCGGCAGACCTGAGAAAGGCCACAGCCTAGTTCCTGGGGTGGGGGCTGTCTGTAGCAGGGCCCTGCACTGGACACGTCTGGGTACAAAGTAGGTCCTGCACAGGATGGCCACAGTGAAGGCAGCTGCAGAGACAAGCCTGGGACCGGGCCTGGCTCCATTGCCCCGTCTGAGCAGCTGGGCAAGCGTTTTACGCTGCCCAAGTGCATCTCCTCACTTATGTGCTGAAGAGGAGCCTCATGGAGATAGGTACTTCTTGAGCCCTTAGCCACAAAGGGTTTCTGTTTTTTGCAGCAATAGCCCTGATTTTAGCTTGGGAACTCACCTTCCCCTTGTGACCCAGACCAGGCCAATCAACCTCTTGCACTCACTGGTCACAGAGGTTCGGGAAGGAGCCTGTTACTTAACTCAGTCCCAGCAGAAAGAGAGCTGCGAGGAAAAGCTATCGTTGGTTCTTGTAGGATGTAAATCCCAGAGGTGAGGCTGGAACTGCAGCAGCCCTCTTGCCCCCATGAGGAGAAATTATACAGGTGATGAAATCAAAGACTGAATCCACCAGAGTACACAGAACAGAAACCAGAGCATGCATCTGCCCTCCCCCAGAGCAGCTGAGTGATGGGAGGTGTCCCTCTACTTGCTAAAACCAAAGGAAAGGTGGAAGGTCTGAGCTCTGATCATAGTCGCCCTAAAGCCTAGAAGGGCCCATCTAATCTGGGCATGCCCTCCCTGAGTCGCCAAGGCAAGCAGGCAAGGGACAGGTAAGGTCTGTGGAGAGACAGCAGGTAGGAGCCCACTGTGGGCGGAGCAGGTCAGCGCTGACCCTGCTAGGCAGTACTGAAGGCCATGCGTGGTCCTGAATCATGGAATTGCAACGTTAGCCACGGGAAAGAAGGGCAGGTGCTTGGCTGCAGCCAGGAGTGGGGAACGAGACCACCCAAATCAGAACCAGGTAGGCAGCCCCCATCTCCCACTCCCACCCTGTGCAGGGCCTCACCTTGGTATCCTGGGCCTATCAGCCTCCACCCCTCCATCTCCCTTGGGAAGATCACGGTCCTCTACGCTCCACCCACCTGGCTCGAAGAGGGACCTCAGACCCTGGCCTTGACAGCCCCCAAGTTTCAGCAACTGATTCAAGTTTGGGCATGTGACCCAAACTTAGCCATGACTCTCCTGGCCCCTGGGGCTTTAGATATGGAAATACTAGGAAACAACCTCTTGCTGCTGGCTTGGATGCACTAAGAAGCTAACTGGGAAGCATTTGTCGTTGTATGGGGCGGCCTGCCTAAGATGGCACCCACTCAGGAAAAGAGACTGCAGAGATGGAGAGAGAGCCCAGGTCCCAGGGTCACCCTTGGAGCCCTGGAACCCAAGATTTTTCCCCCAGTCACTGAGACCTGACAGTTCCCTGTCCTGCTTGGAGCATGCACCGTAGGTCCCTGAAAAGTGCCTCAGAAAGGCCAAGAGGTGTAGTAGGCCCCACACCCCCATCTGGGAACTCCTCTAAGCCCCTCAGCCCTCTGCTCCAGTTGCATCCCCACCCCAAATTCTGCTTTCCTATAGTCCCCTCTTGTCTACCCAGTCCCTACTGTCACGGCCTCTCTGCCTATCCATCTGCGTTGCGAGCCACCCTTCAGCCCAGCCCCTGCTGCAACCCTTGCAGGTTCCCTCAGGAAGCCCCTCCAGGACTCCCCATGCTCTTGCATGGAACCAGAATCAGAGGCCATGGCGGCCTGCCCTGCCCACCTTCCCCTGCTCTCACCCTGCTCCGGCTTCTGGTCCTCAGACCTGCCAGGCCTCTCCCTGCTGAGGGCCTTCATTGACTCACTCGCAGACAAGGAAGCCAAAGCCTAGAGGACGAGACACCATGTAGCAAATTACCTGGCAAACAAGGGGTTGAGACCAGGCCTGAGATTGAAACTTTGACAGGTGCCCAGGTCTGCCCAGCACAGATGGGGTTTTGGGGCCATGAGGTGCAAGAGATGTTTGAATTCCAGGAGTGGTGCTGACCATCCCCAGGCAAGTCAGTCTCCGCTGGTCTCGGCTTCCTCATCTGTAAAATTCACTCCTTTGTCCATCACACACCCGTTCCTCCATCCTACAGACATCTACTGAGAGCGCGCAACATGCCAGACACTTGTGCTAGGCTCGGTGGGGGCAGAGGCACGTGTTGCAGGTCCCTCCCCACCTGGGCCTTACCATCTCAAGGAAGAGACAAAGGTAGGCCTTGGCCTGTGGTGACACGCCTGGAGAAAGACGGAGCAAGGTCCGGGATGCTGGGGGAGGCAGGCCTGCCATTTCAGAGCAGATGGCAGGGAAGCCGCTCCCATGAGGTGCCACAGGGCCAGAGTGAGCTGGTGGACGGCGGGAGGGGGTGGAGGGCACCCCAGGAAGGAGCAGTGGCAGGAGGCAGAGGGCCAGCTGGGGAGTCCAGGGTGCAGGGGCAGCCCCGGGAGGCAGACACCCAGGGCCTCAGCAGCCATAGAAAGGCGTGGGTCGGTTCTTTATGACTGCAGAAAGAAATTTCAGCAGACTCTGTGGTTTAAAGCAACACGGATTTGGAAGCCTAGAAGGAGGTTTTTATGGGGCCTCGTGCCTCCTGGAGGCTCCCGGAAACAGTCATCATTGCCTTTCTGGACCTCTGAAAGCTTCCTCCTCCTCTGGCTCATAGCTCATGACCCTGTGCGACATCACGCTTCTCCTGCTCCCGCCATCTTGTGAGGCTCCTCGTGCTCCCCGCAGCCACAGAGGGACACAAGAGCTCCTCCCATCTCAAGGCTCCACATCCACCCACCCCTGCAAGGTCCTTTGCCAGGCACGTGAGGAAATCCACACAGGCAAAGTGGTACATCTGGGGCGGAGGGGAAGAAGATGGCTCTGCTGACCACAGGGCAGAGGCTGGAGCACCAAGATGAGGGAGGAATGTGGAGGCCTCCGTGGCGGGGGAGGGAAGCCTAGGGCTGGTGGGCCCCCTTGGGACAGATAGAGACAGACCAGAAGGGGTCAGGGCTGGGCGCCAGGCACTGCAATGATGGCAGGCTGGCAGGGAAGAGGGGCCAGCAGAGAGTGAGCAGGGACAAACGATGGCAGGGAGGGGCGGACCTGTTCAGGGTCCCAGGTCCAGCTGGGCAGGCTTAAGAACTGACCTTGGGGTCTGGTGAGGAGAAGGATTAGCAAGAGCTGTCCTTTGGATGGCATTGTGCCCCCCAATTCATACAGTGACACCCTCACCCCTGTGTGACTGTATTTGGATACAGGCCACCGTGGAAGTAGCCAAGGTTAAGTGAGGTCCTAAGAGGAGGGCCCTCATCCGTGGCGTTCGTGTCCTCAAGATGAGCAGCTCTTGGCCCTGTGAGGACACAGCAAGATGGCAGCCATTTGCAACACAGGAGGAGGGCTCTCACAAGACATGGAACCTGCCATAGCCTTGATCTTAGACTTCAAGTCTCCAGAGGGTGAGGAAATAAATCCCTGTTGTTGAACCCCACCTCCCTGTCTAGGGGAACTTCTGTGGCAGCTCAGGCTAAGATGAGCTGCTGTGCCAGAGAATGGGGTAAAGCCCTGTTGGAGTGGGTTCCAGAGAGGAAAAAGGAGCAGAGGGTTGTGTGGATGCCTCTTTCCAGAATGTTGCTGTGCAGAGGAGCTGAGAAGAGGCGACAGGGCAACAGGTGGCAAAGGGCTGCTTTCCTCACAGGATTGCAGAGGGAGGGCGATGAGGTGGAGGGCGAGGACAGCCAGCCAGAGCTGTCCCTGGGGACAGGGAGCACAGGGACTGCTTCAGATGGAGCCAGGTGGATCCTGCAGAGAATAACAGAGGACAGCACAGCATCTGGGTGTCCCGGGCCACGGGTAGAGCTGAGGGGAGAACAGGAGGGAGCCAGCCAGAGGGATGAGGAACCAAGAAAGAGGAGCCCGGCTTTATGGGCCACCCCTCCCAGCAGAGAAGGGCCTTAGGGACCCAGGAGGGGGTGGCCAGGGCAGGCCTCTCCCATCTCCAGCCTCAGTCACAGTCCATGGCCTTGTCTGTCTTTCTGTCCATCCGTCTCCAGGTCCTAGGTGCAGAGGGTGGCTAGGGCTCTATACACACTCAGGATCTGTGCCCCTCGCCTGTCCTCATGGGACAGGAGGACACGTGTGTTCATGTGCACGCACGTGTCTCCGTGACTGTGTCTACTCGGAACAGTCCCAGATCCCTCCTTTGTGGTCCCATGTCACCTTTGGACACCCCATGCTCTCTGCCCACAGGCATCCTTTCCTCTGCCAGGCGTCCTCCCAGGGTATCTGCAGCTCCCCACCCTCTCCCTTGCCTGTGCTGGGCATGTCACCAGCCTGTCCCTTGCCACCCCAGCCGTGGCCCAGCCCAGCAGCCTCTCCCGAAGTTTCCCAGCACAGCCAGCACCAGGCTGAAGGGCTGAGGCAGCAGAAGAGACGTCCATGTCGTGGCCCAGTCATCTCCCCCTTTGGTGACCCCACGCTCCCTACAGGGAGTCCTCCTGCCCTCCGCTCCCTCTCCCTGCATCTCCACCTCTCAAGGCCAGCAGGGTGGATGTTGGCTGGCAGGGGCAGCACGCAGATTGTAGTCCGGCCAAATGCACCCAGGACACCATGCCAGCCACCGTGGCCTCCTCCAAGCTGCTCTGGCCTCCCCGCCACTCTCCCTCCCTCCTGTCTGTCTCCGGCTCACCTTCCACCCTGCCCCTCTGGCTGCTCCAGAAGCATCCACACACTGCATTGCAAACCCTAAGACCTGCCTCGGGTCTCCTTGGGGAGATGGAAAGCTCATAGGCTGCACAGGGTTTCAGGATCCTCCACACATGGACACAGCTGGGCGGGGCCTCTGCTTCCACCACCCACCTTCCTGCCCCGCTGGTCACTCAGTTCCTGCTGCCCCTGCTCCCACCTCACTGGCTGGGACCAGGAAAAGGACATCCTGTGGCCGCCTCACTCAGACACAGGCTCCTCTAGGTCCCTGGGGCTGACCTGCGGCCCCTCCTCAAGGCCAGGCCCTGGGAGACCCACTCCATCTGCCTCCCTGGGGACAAGCCGGAGCCACTGTCCCTCTTGGGCTCCACTGTCAGGTGGGCACGGCTGTCCCTCCCCAGCCTGCTTCTGGGCTGAGACAGGAATTGGCAGGCAGTTGGCAGGGTTGTGGGGAGCCACGGAGGGAACAGCAGGGCCACCACCCTGCAAGGCCACCTTCAGGGGCCTGAAGACCTGGCCTGCAAGGAGGCCCCCTCCTGGGCCCTCGGGCTCTTGGGGTGCTGGCTCCAGGAGGTGGCAGACAGTGGTGGGAGCCTGGTCTGGTCTGCTTCAGCCAGGAGCTGCAGCCACCGTCTGGCCACCCATAGCCTCCACGGCTCCCCCGCCTCCGTCTTCTGCCATTTGGCCCTTGACCCTGAGGACAGTAAGGTTTCCTGGTGACCACTGGGCGATGGGTCACACAGATGAGACTGGAATCCCAGCTCGGCCTGGTCCCTGCCCCTCCCACAGAAAAGGGCCTCCAGCTCCCGTCTCCAAGGTGGAGGCTTTACCCTCCCCACACAGGGCTGCTTGGGATATCAGCAGGGATCAGTCCAGATACCACATGGCGCCCAGCCCACAGACTATCAATGGTGTCCTGCCTTCCCTCCTTAGTACAACGCTTGGGTCAGGCCAAGGGGCCACTGGAGCAAGCAGGGGAGGGGTTATGTCCCTCCCTCCTCCCGCTCAGATGGATTTGCAGTGGCCTCAGTTTCTTCAGCTGCCGAATGTGGAAAATATGGTCCTTGCTAAGATGCTGTGTATATGTCAAGCCCAAGCACGTACTGGGCACACGGTCCATGCTCAGATGGTGGTGCCTGGTTTTAATGGCCTTTCCTGCCACTGCGCTGTGGTTATTTCCAGGCTGGAGCCACATCCTGCCTTCTCATGCAGTGCCCCCAATGGGTCCACTCCCCAGGCCATGGCAGGAAGAAGGGGATCCTGGGTTGGGGCTCAGGCCTCCTGGGACCTCTGCTGCAGCTGGGAAGGTTTGCCTACCAGAAGGTTGTTGTTAGGTGCCATCGAGTCTTGTGTGACTCATAGCCACCCTCATAGGGTTCTCAATGGCTGATTGTTTCTGGATTGCCTTGGGTGTGGATTACCATGTCCCTCTCTCATTTTTGCTGTGCTGGGAATCAAACCCAGGACCTCAGAGACTACAGAGCAGCGTTCTACCAACTGAGCTAAATCCCAGCCCTTACCAGAAGGTGGAGCTCCCCAAATTCATGCTACGGCCTCCCCAGCACCCAACCCGCCATGAAACCTCCAACTAAACAGCAGCTCTTTTCGTGTTCAGCCTCTGCCCTAGGACCTTATGTGGCCAACCCAGAGGCCTGGCCTGGGATCAGGAGGCCTTGCTGGGACTCAGGAAACAGGTGGCAGAGTTGTGAATAAATGGTAACAACCAGACAAGCCGGGAGCAAGTGTTAAGGGCTGAGTGGAGGGCTATTTTAGATCAGGTGGTCAGAGGACATGTCTGGGAGTGGGGACACTGAGTGACAAGAAGATTCACCATGGGGGATTCTCTGCCTTTAAGAGGGATTGTTATGGTGGCGCACGCCTGTAATCCCAGCAGCTCGGGGGGCAGAGGCGGGAGGATCGCAAGTTCGAGACCAGAGGCAGTCTGCGTAACTTAGCGAGACCCTGTCTCAAAAAATAAAAAAAAACTGGGCTGAGGTGCAGCTCAGTGGTCCAGCACTTGCAGAGTATGCATGTGCGAGGCCCTGAGTTCAACACCCAGTACCGCAAAAAAAAAAAAAAAAAAAAAGAGGGATCGTTAGCCCATGACCAAAGAGTTTGAGGTCCTCTCCCTTTCTGCTAGAAGATTCTGCCCAGCCAGTTTGTACACGGACCAGCCCATCCTCAAATTGGCAGCAAGGATCTAACCCCGTGAAGAGGAAAAAGCATCCTCCAAGCCAAAAGTAAGTAATCAACTTTAAATCCTTGTAGAGTTTTCTAAAATATGGTTGCCCAAATGGGACTAATGTAATTCTTATAAGTATTCTTATGCAGCTGACAAAAGTTTAAAAAATAATAGAATTAAATAAATAAGTAGGGTTGACAACCAATGAGACTTCTCAGTCTGGTGTTTTCAAGTTCTCTGACTCTGAGCTTTATGAGATTTTACAAATTTCACTTCATGGTTTTTAAACTGTTAGGCCAGGCTATACTTTGGGTCAGGGCTGCTCTTGTCTACGCTGGCCCATGGGGAGGAAGTTGGCTGCTGCTGTGGTTTGGGCATGATTGGAGTGTCCTGCAAGGTCCGTCGTTATGGAAGGCTTAGTCAGTAGGAGGAGGTAGAACTTTGGGAGGGCCTCAGGTCACTGGGGGCCAGCCCAACAAAGGCAGTGCTCATGGGCCTCCTTGGTTTTCTCAAGAGGGATTTTATAAAAGCCTGACTTTGGACCCATCCAGCACTTCTGCTTCCTGTTAGAGATGTGACCACTTGCCCCAACTCACATTCTGAACATTACCACCAGTCATTCACCATAAGGTCCTCAACAGAACTGAGCCAATTCAGGCACCATGGCCTCAAACCTCCAAAACCATGAACTAAATATACTTCTTCTCTTATTAAGTTAGTTACCTCAGGTATTTAGTTATAGTAATACAAAGCTGAGTAATACAGTCATCATAACTCTATCTTTTTTATTAGCAAGATGCTTTTTCTTTTTTTTTTTAATTGCATGCCATCATGAGTTATATTCTCATTGATATTTTTTGCTTTTTCTTTTCTTTTATGATGATAAAATATGTACCCTCTACATTAGCTTCCTTTTGCTGCTATAATAAATTGCCACAAAACTTGGTGCCTTAACACAGTACCCACTTCTTATCTTATAGTTCTGGAAGTCAACAAGTCTAAAATTGGTCTTACCAGGCAAAATTCAGGGCTATGTTTCTCCTGAATGTCATAGAGCAGAAACTGTCTCTCACCTTTTCCAGCCTCTCCAGGCTGCTCTTGGCTTGTGGTTTCCCTCTCTCTCCAAAGCCAGCAGGGTGACTTCTGTCATGTCCCCTCCAATTCTGCCACATCTTTTACTTATAAGAACATCAGCCTGCCTGTATCATCCAGGCTTATCTCCCCATCTCAAGAACCTCCATTTAGTCAGATCTGCAAAGTCCCTTTCGCCATGTAAGCTTAACATATTCATAGGTTCTAGAGGTTAGGGTGTGGGTGACTGCCAGGGCCATTGTTCCATCTGCCACTCACACCATGGACAGTGTCAGAAATATAAAGATTTAGATCATTAAATTCTATCATCTAGTGTTTACCTTCCCAACATTTTGGCCTATTGCCTTCCAGCATTTTCCTAGGAGTATATATTTTTTAATACACTAAAATAATACTAAATGTAATTTGTTGTTATTAGGTGCCATAGAGTCGGTTCTGACTCATAGCAACCCTACATATAAGAGATGAAACACTCCTTGACACTGTTTCATGCTTGGCACTATATCAGGGCTTCTCTGCTATTTGTAGGGTTTTCAATGGCTGATTGCTTTTTGGGAATGGGCTACCGGGTCCTTCTCCCAAGCCTACAGCACCCCAAGTTCTCAGGTGGTCTCCCATCCAAGTACTAACCAGGCCCAACCCTGCTTAGCTTCCAAGATCTTATGGGATTAGATGCCAGGGTGGTATGGCTTCAGGCTTTAATAAAGTAAAATTATATATAATAAAGTAAAATTATATATAATTTAAAATATATATAATAAATATATAATATATATAATATATAATAAATATATATCATATTATTATATTATATTATATATAATATATAATATAAAGTAAAATTATATATAATAAAGTAAAATTATATATAATTTAAAATATATATAATAAATATATAATATATAT
>VMDO01019346.1:10816-40002 GCA_007922755.1 Pedetes capensis | reverse complement strand
ATAAATATAAATATAAATACACATATAAAAACCTATCAAAAATTATCAAAAATTTATCAAACACTGTAGATTTGGAGCCAAAAATGGACTTCAATCAAGTATACTAGAATTATGCTTTTGGATGATTGTCTTATTTAATTTTAAACAGCTGTATGAAATAAAAAACATTATCTTTGTACTACAGTTTAAGAAACAGACTAGTTTGGGGTGGTGGCACAAGTCTGTAATCTCAGCAGTTTAGAAGGCTGAGGCAGGAAGATCCTGAGTTTGAGGCCAGAAGTAGCCTATGCAATTTAGTGATAACCCATCTCAAAATAAAAGAAAATATAAAAGGGGCTGGGGATGCAGCTCAGTAGTAGTAGAGCCCTTGCCTGGCAAGGGCAGGGCCCTGGAATCAATCTCCTACTATGAAAAAAAAATCCCCAAACAAACAAACAACAAAAGAAAAACCCCTGAGGCTTAGGGAGGTTAAAAGATTTGTACTAGGTAATATAGTTAGTCATATGGCAGGGTGGCAGGGTTGAAGTTGAAAATTAAAACTGATTCCCACTTGTTACACATTCTACTAGTTTACCATGTTAGTGTCTCTGTCCTTTCCTTTCTTACTGTTCTATACAATTTTCCCTTCACTGAAATGCCTTTCATGCTTCTGAAGAATTCCATAACTTTGGGCTCTCTTTCCTGAAATTGGCTGCCAAGATAGGATGTGCCATGGAGTCACGCATATGATATGAATTTAGACAGTGCCACCCCTTCCAAGGGGCTGGGATTTAGCTCAGTGGGTAGAGCCCTGCGCTGCAGTCTCTGAGGCCCCGAGTTCAATTCCCAGCACCACAAAAATGGGAGAAGGGCCTGGCAATCCACTCCCAAGGCAATCCCGAAACAGTCAGTTATTGAAAACCCTATAAGGGTCGCTATGAGTCGGATACCGACTCGATGGCACCTAACAACAACAACACAACCCCTTCCAAGAGGGCTGGGGTTTAGCACAGTTGGTAGAGCGCTACTTTGCGCTCTCTGACACCATGGGTTCCATCTCAAGCACCGCAAAAAATGGGAGAAGGAGATGGCAATCGATTCCTGAAGCAACCCTGAATCAATCAGCTATTGAAAACACTATGGATAGCAGGGGAGCACTGACATGGTGATAGAGATGGCATAATGTTGGGAGTGTTTTGTTCTGTTGTACATAGGGGTGCTGTGAGTAGGACCCAACTCGATGGCACCTAACAACAACAACTTCACCTTCCAGGGGAATTGGTATCATATATTTTCAGTGAAAGTCTAGGTCTTCTGTTGAAGGTGCCCTAGTATTAGCACAGGGAGGAGAGGAGAGCTCTAAATGAGAGCTCTGAGTGAGGGAGAGCTTCTCTGTGGGTAAGGGTGAGAGGGCTCATCCAGGCACCTGTGACATGCAGCCAAGTAAGTAGCACTTCTGCTGCTGCTGTAAAGCTGGCATGGGTTCCATTACTTAAACTGGCTTTACTTAGACAGGAGGAGCCCAGCCCTGAGGGGAGTGGGAAATGATGACCTTTGAGGTCCTTTTTATTCCAGAGATTCAGAGCTTATGATTTGATAACTCAGATTATCTAGCAACATCAACTGGAAGACATTAGTCCAAAAGAAACATATTGTTTCGAGTGGTCTGAATTGGTCAAAAACACCCCAAACAGATCAGATCTTTGCTTCATTTGGTCAAATCATCCCTTGAGTTTCCTTGTTTTAATAGGAAACTTTCACTAACATATAGTGGGGGAGACAGAAACCATACACAGGATTTATTGCTGGAAAAGCCTTCATAGGGCCTTTTCATTTCACAAAAGATCTAAGTAAGAGCCAAAGAGGTCAAGCTGTGTTAAGAGACAAAACTGGGGCTGGAACCCTGGACTCTCAGCCCAGGGTTCTGTGTAACACACCCTGCTGTCTGGTAACATCCTTTTCCAAATGCCTATTTTTCTTTAGTCCCCAGGAAGGCCAGAAAAAATTCAACTGCCAAAGTGAGGCTCAGCAAGGAAATGACTGCTTTTCTACTGAGTCTCTTCCCATTGGGGGCTTTTTCTTTTGAACAACTTGATACAACAGTAAATCCCTAGGCCTGAGATGCATGTATTTAATTACAGAGAACTGTCTCCTATTTTTTGTTTTTCCAGTTGAGCTGGCTTCTGAGCAGTAGGAAAAAAGCTGGACTTCAATGGTATTTGGTTTGTGTGGTGCCCTGCTTGTCAGCAGGAGTAAGTGCTGAGCCTGTAGTTGGGTGACCTGACTTGGTGTGTCCTGGCAGGAAGTCCCTACCTCGTTGAATGGTTCACACGTAGGCTTTTCAGTCCTTGCCTCTCTAGTTCTATCACTTATTAATTGTATGACTTTGGGCAAGTGACTTAACTTCTCTATGACCCAGCTTTCTCATGTGTGAAAAAGATCTATCTCTTAGGGTTGTTTTGATAATTAAAAGAATAAATAAAAGTAAATTGCTTAGAAATGTGCCTGTTATATGGAAGCTCTGGGTTAGCTCTTATTATTCCCAACATTCTTCATGAACGTATGTATAAAAGGAGTCACAGGAAGAACATATAAAAGATGTGGTCTTATGCAGTTGAAACTGCCATTCTTTTGGTTCTTAGATATTTTTGCAAGTTAAGATATTGAGATGATTTGCCTTCATCAAGTGTGTTAACATCATTGTGCTCCCTTTGTCTGTAAATTGAGATAGAAAATTTGCTTTGTATAGATGATCTTGCAGGCACATACATTTTCCCCAAAGAGGGGAACAGTCCTGTTTCTGAAGCAGAAATGAATACTGTGCTGAGTACATAGAAAGTGAAGGGCCCTTGCAAATAAAGTAGCAAATTAGCAATGATTTTTCCAGCAGTTTTAAAACAAATGGATTGAGAGAGATTTCAATAACTACATGCCTAACTTAGAGCTGCACTTGAAGCATTTAGTAAATGTGTCATTTCAGTATTGAAAACAGCATCTAATCAAAGCATGTTTATAATTAGACATCACATATAATATCTCTCAAAATTATGTTACACCAGGTGAGATGCCATTCCCTGGAATGCTGAAATCGACTGTTTGTTAGGCCTTTGTTATTATTAAAAAGAACAGGTTGGGGGTACCAAGAGAGACTCAGATAAATGAAAGTGCTTAATTTTAATTAGAGAGGAAAAAAACCCACACACAATATGGGTAGCCTGTATGGAGAACCTTGTGCCAGTAAAACCTGCCTCAAAAGGTATGACTCTATATTAATTTAAATCAGGCAGACATTGGCACTGTGTTCTTTTATTTTTCATTAACATTTTGATTTAGAACAACAGATTGCTGCAGTGAGGGGACAAGAACAGCAGCCAGTGAGCCATCTGCCGAGCATCTCACTGACGACTCCACTAGTGAAAGGAGCCGGTGACTATGGAATGTATGCAAGAGGGACACACACCATTAGCTAAGTGACAGGATGAAAGATGGGGAACTTTGCCGGGTCAGAGGAGACAGAGATGGAGAAGGCAAAGCAGAGCCCATTCTGACTGGAATTTGAAAAGATCCGAGTACTCACAACAGGCCAATAGGCTAGCAGTCTGTAGAGGGTTTACTTGGAGCGTTTGCATTTTTTTTCTTTGAAATTACAGGTGGGATGAGGAAAAGGGAAGTGACAGGCTAAATACACAGTAATTTGCCATGCATCTCACATGGGACACATTTTCCAGACCAGTGAAGATTTACCTCTTTAGACACACCACTTGAGATAGAAATCTTTCTAAAATGGAAAGCCCCCTTGCTGCCTTTTTAAGCACAGCAGAACACTGGCATACAAAAGTGAGAGGTGGGTGAATGGTCTGTCCCGGTGCAAACAATAAGAGGACGGATTGTGTGTGGAGAATGGAAAAGCAGCAACACACTGTCTAAAAGTCTGATTTTTTATTATCATTATGAATGGGCATTTTTAAACAATATCCATAGAAAAAATATTACTCCCAGCTGGGATGGATGCCTCCCATCACCCCTTCCCACAGTATACCAGCGCAGTAGAATGAATGCAATTCAATTTTCTATTGATGTTTTTGGGTCTTTACTGGGAATTCCAACTCCAGTACCAAGTTTGTTGCTTGTACGGTTACTTGGCTTTTTAGATTTATTTGTCCCTACAGTACCTAGCCACAGACCTAGAACCTGGCATTCCTGCGTGTTGTTCCCTCACTTTCAGCTGTCACATTTTAGTTCATCTGCTTTTAGGAGCACCTCATTTCAAATATGCTATCTTCAGTAACCTAGGAAGTATTGAACATTGTCAGTCACATGAGAAAAGAGATAGAAGGATGTGAAAATAGAAGATTAAAAGCACAGTAATCTGTATCTTTTGCATAATAAGGCGTGGAGGTGTGTGATGCATTGTAGAAAGGTTTTCTTCAAAAATGGCTAAAATAAAAATAGCACTAGCACTGCCAAAAGATGTGTGCTTCAATTATCTGGAAAATTAGCTCAGATGGAGCCACTCATTCCCTTACGAAGCTAGTTAAATAGAGACAGCATGGTGAGTGGAAAGAGCACAAGATTAGACTTCAATTTGAGTCACATTCCTTCCACTTACTGGGAACAACACTTTAACATTCCTGAACCAGTTTCTTTAACTGTATAATGGGTACATTTATAATATTGGCCTTACCTACATTATTGTGTAATGGATTTTCTGTCAGCCTTCATGCATGGATTGTTACAATTTGGGCCTAGAATGTCCCCTGAAGGCTCATGTGTTGATAGCTTGGTCTCACGCCTGGGGAGCTGTTGGGATATAGTAGAACCTTTAAGAGGTGAAGTGAAGCCCATTAGAAGGAATTTAGGTCATTGGGGGCTTGCCCCTGAAGGGGATTTTGGGACTCTGGTTCTTCCCTGTCACTCTCTTCACTTCCTGGCTGGCCATAAACTGAAAAGTCCTCTTCTATAACATGCTCCTGCTATGATGTACTGTACTGTTACAGGACCAAATTGATGGGATCAAGCAAACATGGACTGAAACTTCTGGCACTGTGAGCCAAAATGATCCTTTCCTCCTTATAAATTGGTTAGCTCAGGTATTTTGTTACAGTAATGCAAAGCTGTCTAGTCCATGCAAAGTGCCAATAGTCAGTGCAGGTCATCATCTCTCCCTCCCTCCCTCCCGCTGAACTTTAAGGATCATCTCTAACTCTTTAGTTTCTTATCTGATCCATTAAACTCATAAAGTATATTTATGTTCATGTCCAAATCCCAATTTATTTCTGGGATCTTTATATCAAAGATTGAGAGCTTCTCACTCAGAAGAGAAATTATCTTTAGGAATCCTGCGTAAGATGAGCTATGGGATTTCCAGATCCAAGCTGATTCTTTATAATATCTGTTCCCACTACCCCTTCAATACCCAAACCCACACACATGCAGCAGAATATAGGATTTGAGGAATAAGTTAATGATCATTATTAACCTATCTTGCAGTTTCATCAACTTTGATCCTGTCTCATCTCAGCTTCATCTTTTCATTTGATCTCCATAGGACAGTTCTTCCTATTTCTAAAATGGGCTTATGTTAACATTGAAACTTTCCAGTTTTGCATCCTCCAGCTGAGCTTCTTTCTTTGCTCTACCCCCATGGTACTCAGTGAGAACCCAAGAATGGAGGACATACTGGCAACCTCATTAGTCTGATTCTCAAGTCATGGTTTAACTTTATACCGTGAACAGGAAAGTCAGAATATTATCCATCACTGTGCATACATGAAACACATCAAGGAGTCACTTTGGGGAACTTCCATCTATGTCAGCCACTCGGTAGGATCCCCACAGACTGAGCTGGCTCCATGGGAGGGGAAAGCAGCATATATCTAAGCAGTGTGATTTGGAGACTTACCAAAATGCCACCCTTACCAAAAACAGTTCTCTTATTGGACTATACCGTTTCCAGAATTCCCCCACTAAAATGTAAACATGTCATCATAGGGACCAGAACATGAAACCCTGACAAGGCAAATAATTTGCCTCTGCAGGAGATTTATTGGTTTTTATTTTTAGATCCACGTCTATTTAGTGGAGAAAGGAGAAGGATGCCCACTGGTGGCAGAATTAACTATGTACCAGGTATTGTGCTGAGCAGCTAATGTGAATTTCCTCATTTAATCCTGACAATCACCTTAGAAAGTAGGCAGTATTCTTTAAAGTGTTGAAAAGTAAAGATGTCACCTTGACGACGAAGGTGCACTTGACTCATTTTCAGTCACATCGTATGGTTGTGAAAGCTGGACATTGAACAAGGGAGAGAGGAGAAACAATGACACTTTTGA
The DNA here is from genome assembly GCA_007922755.1 of Pedetes capensis. Classification (NCBI taxonomy): domain Eukaryota; kingdom Metazoa; phylum Chordata; class Mammalia; order Rodentia; family Pedetidae; genus Pedetes; species Pedetes capensis. The sequence continues at coordinate 33,691 of VMDO01019346.1, read as the reverse complement.
ATTATGGTGCTGGAGATGAATATTGATTATACCATGGACTGCCAAAAGAACCAACAGATCTGTCCTAGAAGAAGTGCAACCAGAGTGCTATTTGGAAGCTAGGCTGCCTAGACTGTGTCTGACATATTTTGGACACGTAGTCAAGAAGGATTAATCCCTGGAGAAGGGCATCATGTTTGGCAGAGTGGCAGGTCAATGAAAAAAAGGAAAACCCTCAAGTAGATGGATTGACACATTGGCTACAACGATGGGCTTAAACATAAAAAAGATTGTGTGCCTGGCGCAGAATTGCGGAGTGTTTCATTCTGTTGTACATAGGGTCGCTATGAGTTGGACCCAACTGAACAGCACCTAACAACAACAACAGATTCCAATGCTGATGAAACTGAAATAGAGTGCTTGGGTAACTTCCTGAAGTCATGTAGCTACAAGTGGCAGAACCAGAATTCTAACCATAGTCAGCACTAGCTTTAACATCCACATAATATTGCCTCTAATATTTGAAGCCCAAACTTGCCTACTGCACTGAACAAAACAACACTCACTGGATCTAACCAGTTTTATCTCCTTTCAAAGGAGTTAGGGACTTGGAGGGTAGGGGAGGAGACCATAAGATAGAAATTCCAGAGCATGTGCCTCTGGTGTGGAGGCCAGGCTTGACTGACCCATCTTGATAAAGTCTGGAGCATCTTATGATGTTCTTGAAGGTCCTGAGCTTCCAAGTAAGCAAGGGCAAGGAAAAGGCAGGGCCTCTCAAACCTTCCAAAAGAACCCTGCATTATCATATGAATTAAATGTAGTTCATGCTAGAAAGGACCTAGAAAGGTCACCTGCTCTAATGCCCTTATTTTACAAATGAGAAAAAGTGAAGCATAAAGAGGGACAGGCACATAGCTACTTTGTAGCAGTAGAGCAAGATAGGGGGAATCTCAGACATTTTCTTTTGTGACATACTGTTTTCCTTGTGCATACAAGAATTTCACTCAGAGCAAACCAGAGATTTTAGCATTTCAGTTTGAGGCAAACAACCCTAAATACCATGTCCTTTCCCCCTCCTTAGCTTAATTGGGAAACACAATTACAAGTCTGAGATCATGTATGTTTTCAGGGCTCACTTTTCTCAGACTATCAGATGGAGTTGTCCTCACTGATTTCTAGCTCGGAGATAAAATATGTCCTCAAATAGCCTCATTTCCCTTAATAACCTATCATTGCCTTAGCAGTCATGAGTGTATTGAACATTTCCTGAAAGAATTTGTATTTTCAGCTAGCACCAACTCTTGGCTAAGGGGTTCCATATATTTACTTCCCACAGTATAAAGAAGGACTAACTTTGACTTGCCTGAAATTTGTTCCTTTTAGGCTTCCCATCAAGGGGGTGCCCCTTGATGTAATATAGCAGGTTTGGTAAATAAGGTCATTTTCCTTTTTTCCCAGCTAGGCGGCTTCAGACTTTGGCCACTTACTCTAGATAGAAGAGGCCTGATTTTGAATGGCCTCCACCTGGTGAACATTCTAGGCTCAGCAGCCTGTGATCTCTGCAATATAAAAGAGTGCTCTCTAACCGCTTCCCCAAAGCTTCTCGGGCAAGGCAGATCATCCCTCTTGGCAGGAGCTATGGGAATGACCAGGTAAAAGTGAGCTGCCTCTGGCAATAGGGTCCTGTTCAATTGAAAAGCTGAAAGGGGCACTTGAGGATTGGAGGAGGGGGTGAATCTGCATGGACACTGTTCAGGCTGCAGTGGCAGCTGGTGAAGGCAGCCAAAATTCTGGAGCTAAGAATAGTGAGACCTCATTTCAGTTTACCATATTAATACATTTCATACATATTTCTTAATGGGCTGCCTTGCTGGATGGCATTTTATTCACCTTTGGAGGCTGCTATTGAAAAAACTCCTTTCTTGTTTCTTTTTGAAATAACCTTCTATGCTGTTGAACTTGAAAAGGTTGTCAGAAGAAGTGTTTATGTGCTCTCATCTCAGCTAAAATAACTAACGTAAAGATGAAAGTATCCAACACATATATTTACTGAGTACCTAGAGGGATATAATTCAGGGGATGCAGCGGCATCTGAGCTGCCATCAGTGATGCAGCCTGTTACTGACGTGGGCTGTATTCATGCCAGGGTGAAATGAATAGTTCTCTGGTTGTAATCAATTTATTCCATTCAAACAATTGGCAATTGTATTTTCAAGTAACTGGCAATTTCATCCACTTTACTAAGTTTTCCAAAAACACCTAACTCAGGACTAGCTGCAAAGATAAATATTAATAATCAAAGAAAAGCCATTTGCTGCAGTGGTAGCTCCTGAGGACAATAGAAGTCTCTTCAGAATCTGGATAAGTCTGAGGACATTCTCCCCACTTGACTGATTTCCTCTTTACCTTCCTGCCTCCTTCTCCTCCCTCGCCTGCAACGAGATTGGTATTTAAAAATACAATAAGGCGCCCGGTGCAGTGGCACACGCCTGTAATCCCAGCAACTCGGGAGGCAGAGGCAGGTGGATCGCATGTTTGAGACCAGAGGCAGTCTGCGTAATATGGCCAGACCCTGTCTCAAAAAAGTAAAAAAAAAAAAAAAAAAAAAAAATGGGCTGGAGGTGCCTCTCAGTGGTCCAGCACTTGCAAAGCATGCAAGCGCAAGCCCTGGGTTCAATCCCCAGTACCACAAAAAGTAAAAATACAATAAAGTTATGCTATATTTTGTTTATCTTTGCATTAAAACCCCACCTACTCAGTTCTTGTTCTTGTTGTTAGGTGCTATTGAGTCGAGTCTAACTCATAGCGACCCTCACAGGGTTTTCAGTGGCCGATTGTTTTCCTGATTGCATCGGGAGTGAATTACCACATCCTTCTCCCATTTTTTGCAGTGCTGGGGATTGAACTTGGGTCCCCAGAGAGTGCAGAGCAGCACTCTACCAACTAAGCTAAAACCCAGTCCCAATCAGTTCCTACTTGCTTGGATTCTACAAAGAACTGGATTTTTTTTTCTTTACTCCCTTTTAAACAAAGGTCAACTAATAAAATGCAGTAGTGATTGTTTTAGGACCATGATTGGGAAAATAAGAGACCTGAATTCCGGTCCTGTTTCTGTGACTGGTTCTGTAATTTAAAGCTCTCTCTTCTCTGAGTCTCTTTTCTTATATGTCACATTAAGATGTTGGACTAGATGATGGCTTAGTTCCCTTCTGTCTGCTAACAGTCTATATTTTTAGTACTAGGGGTTTTCTTTGAAAAGCATCTTCCAAGGCTTGACATATTCAGCCTAATCTCCTACACCATCTGCATCCAGTTCTACCATATGACAATCATATATTACAACTATGTTTACATATTTTGCAATCATACTTCATAGTTTTCATAGCACCTTCACATATATTCTCTCATTTGATCTTCATAATATGCCTGTAAGGTACACAGATCAGGCATTATTACCCCTGTTTTGTACATAAAGAATTTTGAGTCCTAAACCAATAAAGTAACTCATGCAAAGTCATAGGGCTAGGTAGTAGCAGAGATGGAATAGGATTCCAGGTATTCTGACTCCAAGTCTGCTGCCCTTTATCTTTGGCAAATATAATAATATACCACCTTGGCATCCAATCCCATCTTATCTCAGGAGCTATGTAGGGTCAGGTCTGTATATTCCCTGCATAGGAGATGGCCTGGGTATACTATGTACTGTAGGCTTAGGAGAAGGACCTGGCAACCCACTCCTGAAGCAATCAGCCATTGAAAACCCTATGAATAGCAGAGAAGAACTTATATAGTTCTGGGCATGGCACAGGGTCAGGGAAGTGTTTTGTTCTGTTGTACATAGGGTTGCTATGAGTCAGACCTGACTTGAAGGCACTTAACAACAACAACAACAACAACAACAAAAACAACAACAAAAACATTTCTTTAGTGTTCAATATATGCCAAGTGCCTGCAGCAGTACCACTGTGGCATCTGATCCTGTCAGATCTTGGAAGCTAAGCAGGGTCGGGCCTGGTTAGTACTTGAATGGGAGACTGCCTGGGAACACCAGATGCTGTAGGCTTGGCAGAAAGACCTGGCAACCCACTCCCAAAAAATAATCAGCCATTTAAAACTCTATGGATAACAGAGAGACATTAACAATACTGTTTCACTTATTGTATATAGGGTCACTATGAGTCGGACACCAACTCAACAGTACCTAACAACAATATGCTAAGTACTTTCTATGTATGTTATCATTTGATTGTTTTATCAGAAATAGAGAACATACTACTATTTTCTCCATTTGTCAGATAGAAAAAGTGAGATTTGGAGGTGTTAAGTTCTTTACTCATAGCTGTGTAACTAGACATACATGGATCCAGGATTTGAACCTAGGGAATCTGGCTTCTGAGCATAGTCACTATTGCTATATTGTATATTTTGAGTTATATAAGATGTATCTTTTTTCTTTTTTTTTCTTTTCTTGATTTTCTTTTCCTTTTTTTCTTTTCTTTTTCTTTTTCTTTCTTTCTTTTTTTTTTAAAAGACAGGTTCTCACTATATGGCCCATGCTGGTCTCTAACTTGCAATCCTCCTGCTTCAGCATGCTGAGATTACAGGAGTGTCCCACCATGCCCAGCTATAATATGTATCTTAAAGATGATAGAAAGTCAAGTTCTGACTTTTGTTGCCCTATATGGTGGAAGAATAATGATCATTCCAACAAAGTCCAAGGCAAGTAAAGATCATTAATTATATATTACATATTTATTATATCTTCAGACCTGTGCTAGAAAGTAAATATTATAGGAAATTGAAATATAATTAAAAGATTCAGTGAATTGAGAATCCATCTAAATGGAAAGTTAATTAATAGTTTACATATGTATAAATATATAAAATATAAATATAAGGGTATGTATATGGGATAGTGGCTTTATATATACAAATATATCATAAAATAACTTTGTCATAACATAATGTCCAAATAGTAAAAAAGTCAAAATTTTAAAGATTTAAAGGGTCTGTAAAAGTACTCCCAAAATAATGTAAAGTAAGAAGACAGGATACAAATCTGAAAATATGGTAAAGCCCAATTTTACATGATTTCTACTTTACTTGGATGCTTTTTCTTATCTATATTTTGAAGTTATTTTTTTACAGTGAGCATGAGTTAATTTTACATTTAACTTCTATAATCACTAAAAATGTTCCCTACATTTAAAAAATCAGGTTGGAGTAATATGACATGCACATGAAACAATTAGTGAAAAAGAGATATCAGAAAATAATAAAGTAATAAGATCTACAGTTTTGCCTTAGCATAGTTTTCTGCTGGTAAGATTCTAAGATATGCTGGAAAAGACCCCACTGTGGGAATCTAGCAGTCTAATTTTCATCTTGCTTCTACCCCTGGGGAATTGCATCATCTTTGGCAAATCTTTTCTTTCTTGTCCTCAATTCCCTCATCCACAAAATGCAGTAGTTGGACTAGAAGTACTTGATATAGCTCCAAAAGTATGTGATCTATAACTGGACTTCAAGACTTTGTTTTGCTCACTCCAAGCTATAAATCAGAGTGGTAAAATGATGACAAGTTACCACTTGGGGAACTAAATGAAAGATACCATTAACCATGGCCTCCAAAAATCATGTTTTACTGCATTTCTACTTCATTGCGGTGGATTCATTCTTCCTCTCTGCCACCTACTTAAAACTGACAGGGTTGTCATTTTCATATAGAACACTATGTATTAGTGAAAGCTAAGAGAAAAAGGATAATGTTGGGAAGACATTTTAGAGGAGTGCCAAGAGTTAGAAAACCCACATTGCAATTCCAGCTCATGTATCAACTAGCTGTGTGACTTTGGTATAGTTCCTTAGCCACTCTGTTCCTTAGCACTATCATCTAAAAAGAAGATCAATGATTCAGGATAAAACATAGTAATGGGCTTAGGTAGGAATGATAAGAGGAGGTGATAGTGGTTGACCGTGGGTATCCTGATATATGAAGGAAAAAAACTTGCCTTTAGCCATCACCTAGGCTTCAGTCTGCTGGAGATAGCATGCTGTTAGACCAGCCCCAGAATACAGAGGAGGCAAGGGGAAAAAAAGTCTGCATTGCCTGGTGGTCCTCAGCAGGATCCTTTCTAGTGAATCTTTGCTTGTGGAATCAGCTAGTTAACCTTTGTTCTGGAGATAATGGAGACTGAAATGTGGAAAATCACATTAGTAAAATTTCTCTTTTAATCTTTTCCGTATCTCTTTCCTTTGCTATTTTCAGTGGGACTCAGGCAAGCACCATCAAAAGGAGAAAATCCATCCACTCAAATGGATATGCTCTAAACTTCCATCCACACATCACTCCCAATTAAAGAACTCACCTAAACCATGGCTGGGAAAGCCCAATTGACACTACATTTTTCCTTTTCTGAATGAAGACTCCAGGACCCACTTTTCTATTCTCACACTTTAAACACATTAAAATGGACTTTACTTTTAAAGAAAGATTATTCTTTTCTTTAAACCAGCAGGTGCCAAGGTTATCATATTACTATCCATGCTGCTTTATCCAAAGCAGCATGGTGCTTTCTCCAAAGCAGCGTGGACAGTAATAAAATCATATCTAGTTCTGAGAAAAAAATCAAAGGGGATTACGTCCTAGACAATTTCACTTAATTGTGGTCTTATTAGGCCTAGGTATGTATGCCCTGGCTTTTCATGCTATCACATCAATTATTTATATCTCCATTTTAGTTTTTGCCCCAAACCAAATCTCATATGCTCAGAGTAGCATTCTGAGCACTCAAAGATTACCCACTCCAGCTTCTTTTCAGCTACAATTCACAGAGAATATAAGGTAGTTTTCTTGACCACAGAGTAATTTGAGTATCTGTCATTGCCAAGAGTTAAATTGGGTGGGCCCACTTGGATGCATGGGTGAGAGATGTTGGAGGTTAGACTGGTGGACTAGGAGAGAATGGACAGAGATAGGAAGAATCTCTTCCATGGCTTAGTTTTGACTAATTCTATTCCTCTTCTTCATTGACAAGCCATCTCACTATGTGTTTAAAATAACTACCACTTACTGAGAACTTACTATATGCTACACATCATGATAAATGTTTTACATGGATGATCTCATTTAATCTTCACAACAACCTCATAAGGTAGTTACTACTATATTCATCTTTATTTCACAGATGAGAAAATGAGGCTCAGAGTGGTTAAGCAACTTATCCAAGGTCATATGACTAGTAAAAGATCCAAGATTCAAATTCAGGTAGTTTAATTTAGAGCCATTCTTTGCCCTATAAATAGCTCCCAAACTGAGTAGGAGCGATAGCCTTCCACTAGGCAAGGGTTAAAGAGTGACCCTTTGCTACAGAGAGTAAGGTGCAAAACCCAAGGGTCAGAGTGAGTGTACAAAGAGCTGGGCAGTTCCATGTCTCTTTATACAGGGGAAAGGGCATGCAACATTTCTCATTATTTTCCTCTCCTTATATTCTATAGGTCAGTAGTCTGTAGAAGGAAGATTTGAGGCTTGTAAGAGTTGGATCCAGCAGAAACCTGGAGGCCAAGGACACCATTAGCAGTTCTTATACAAAGTGGACTAAACTATTGTAAGAGGCTATAATATTTAGTGGAAGGACTTCCTAGACTCAGAGATGTGCCAGAACCGAGTCTCTGCTGCTCTTGCATCATCTGGATGTCAAGGGACCAAAAGAATTAACAACCACCAAGTGCCACCAAGAAGTAGAAAGGAACAAGGGAAGATGTATGAAATGAGTGTGTGTGCCAGGGCAATGCCTGCTCAGGAGTGGAATGGGCAGTACGGAGTGCCTCTCTTGGTTCTTTGGGCTCTTGACTCCAGGGTCTGGGAAGAAAGCTCACTTACTAATGTCCCTGCAGTGCCCAAGGAAATGAACCAGATTCTTCCAGGGAGGCCCTGGACAATTTCCTGTTTCTTCTCCTGATGCCTCTCATTGGGTGGCCCCATTTCTAAGAGAAGCTCCATGGCTTGACTGAAAAGACAGTCTTCTGAGTGCTTGGCTCCAGTGTTTTCTTTTGAATCTACCCTCATAGGACAAGTGAATGGCCTAGGACAAGTGAATGCCCTAGGCCTTTTGGAAGAGCTACATATGTACTGTTTAGAAAATTAATTGTCACAAAAGAATAGAAAGATGACTCAGCTTGTGATTGGAAGCAGATAGAATTATGGAGAAAGATAATTTCTTTGGGAAAGAAGACCCCAGGTCTTCCCTTGAACACTTTAGCCCTTTGTTGTATAGAAGCGTGCAGCTCAGAGTTTCATGGCCATAGGGTATCTGAGTAGTTGTTGCTGCCAAGAGTTAAACTGGGTGGGCAAATTTGGATGCATGGGAGAGAGATGTAGGAGGTTAAACTGGTGGGCTGGAAATATGAAGGAGTGTTGTGATGGCTTTCTTGGCAGAAAAAAATAATCTTGGGTTTGGGTAAGAACTGTGAACTATAGAAAGGCTCAGTGGAACAGCTGTTCAGGAAGGAAATCTGATTCCTAATGTGACAAGAGATTCTATTTCTCAAATTAAACTAGTTTTCTGTTTTTAGGACAAAAATATCAAAAGATCTTGAACTAATGATGTTATTGATAATAATAGCCAATATGTCTCAGGCACTATTATAAGGATTTCACATGGATTTGTGGGTTATTTCATTTAAAACTCCCAACAACCCTATGAGATAAGCATTTTTATTATTCCCACTTTATAACTGGGAAATCTGAGGCACAATGAAGCCAAATAACCTGCCCAAGTTCTCACCACTAGTAAGTGGAAGAATTGGAATGAGCAAGGAGAAGCCATAACTGGCTGGAAACACTATCAACTGGTTTCTTGGATTTTATATATTCATCATAGACTCTTATAGAGGCAGATAATAGAAGAATATGAAGACAAATTTCTAGACAGAGAAGAATTTGAGGGGCTCCATTTTGGATGGTCTTTCCTCAATAAGAAATGAAGTGAGGTGGTGAGAATTAGACAAGAGTTAATGCCAGGATGTCAAAGATGGAAGTCTCAGAGAATATTCAGAGGGGACTCCCCACTTTATAAATGATAAAAACCAACACCAGAGACAGAGACACTTGTCCAAGGTCATTCAGACACTTGATGTCAGAGATGAGACTGGAACCCAGATCTAATTCCTGGCCCATTGCTTATTTTCCTAAATCTCTGATCCCCCTATAGCTTTCACTGTTTCTCAAAGCCATACAAATATGATATCCCAGATGTTATATTTTATTTTTATAAGACATCAAAATAAATTATATGTTATATATGTGGATGAGTTAGTCTTAATCTATACCCTAGGCATGGTCAATTACCTCACTGGGAAATACACGTCCAGGAGTGGTTATGTAGCATTTGTAAAATTCTAATCAAGAAGTGGTTCTATAAGCACCCCAGGAGTTTAGTGAAAACCAGAGGCTTTGTTAATTAACATTAACTTTCTCATTGGTGAAATTAGTAGTGCTCAACATTTGAGGATTGGATAGAAATGTGGTAAAGTCATTCCCAAACTAGAAGAAAGAAGATAAAAGGATGTAATGAGCTCTATAGTGTTATCCCTTAGAAATAGTACCCTAGGCTCTATTTGTGAATTGACCTGTGGGCTTGTTGGTTAGCTAAATCCTGCCAGTAAAATGTTGTTTTGTCTGTGTTAAGTGAAACTTCATACAAAACTACTATTGGAGCACCTAAAAAGACAGAGAGATGAACATGATTGAGACTACAGAACAGACTAGTTGTTTTATGCATATTTTCTATTATTTTAATGAGAAAAAGGATTTTGTTTGATGCTTGCTTTTATTCTTGGTAATGAGGTAATAGTGAGAAGACCTACATGTCCTAGTCAAAGTATGGCAGGCCAGTGATATCCAATAAAGAGCACTTAATTATTGTGAATGATCATGTTGGTTTAGATCAGTTTACAATTCTAGACAACTAACTATACATCTCTATTTTGGACCTTAGTCTAAAGTTGATGAGCAGTTTTCTTGGAATATAGAAAAAGCTCCTACCTTTGGTAATTGCCAACAGATTCTTTCTTGATCCAGTGGCCTTCAAGTTGTGGGCCTGTAGTTTTTATATACCACAACATAAAGCAGTTTCCCTAAAACAGGCCCCCACAGAAGCACCTCTTCTGATCTGATCAGCACTAATTAATGACCGTGTCCCATCAATCTGACCTCGATTGAGGCCTCAGCATTGCCTTGGGGAAGGTTATAGTTGGTCTGGCATTCAGCCATGGAAAGCTACTGTATAAACAGTGCATAGAGAACCACAAGTAGGCGCACAAAGGACTGATAGTTCTATCATGTTGACATACTTTGATGGCATGCTAAGAGGAAAGTCAAAATAAGGTGTTTTTTTAAACTGAGAAGAGCTTTTATCTCTGTTGTTCTTAGTAGCTATAATTACCAGTTAACAGAGATTCCCTGAACCAGTAATTTAGCTGCTAACGGGAGTAGAGTGCAATATAGTATAGTGTAGTATAGAGGTCAGAAAGATGTACCTTTCACCTGCAATCTCCCTAGGTATGGCTGCAGATATTTTTTTGTCTCACAGGGGATTAAGAATTGGATTTAAATGTCTTCAAGTAGGGACATGTAATGTCCAAGATTGCTATAGGCCTCACTATTCTCTATTAAAGATACCTGGTCTAATGTTCACATTTATGTAATTTGTCTGGCCCCTGTAATCATTTCAGATTTCAACTCCATTTGAAATTGAGTCAAGCTCTAGAGGCCGGAAATTCTTGGGTGGTACTTGGTTTCACCATATAGCCACCTGTGTAACCTTGAACGAGTTGCTTATGTATTCGGAACCACCTCTTATATAAAACAGGGATGAGAATTCCTCCCTTTGGCAATGTTGTGATGATTCCATGAGATATGTCATATAAAATACTTGGTATTGTGCCTTCCACATGGCACAGCTTCAGTGAGTGGTAATTATTATTTCAGCTCTGGTTTTAAATTTGTTGATAGCACGGATGGAGAGGAGGACACAATGAATGTTGTATGAACTAACTACAACACATCTATGTTTAATAAATAGGTTGGCATTTGCCACGGTATCTAGTTTATAGCATGGCTAAAGACTAACTATTAGCTAACAGCAAAGAAGAGAAGAAGCATTGCTAAAATGAAAATCATTCCCTTGCCTTTACTTAACCATCTCAAAGAGTATTTTTGCTTTGTTTCCCTCAGGGATTGTGACTGAGGCTAATCTCTTAGTTCTTTTAAGCCTTGGATTTCCAGCCTCAGAGCCAAACCCACTAATGCTTGCACAGGTCAATAGCACCTCACTTACAGAGAGAAATAACATACGTGGAAATGCCTGGCACAATATCTGGAGCTTATGGGTGCTCAATGCATACTTAGTCGAAAGCTACAGATGTGTTTTTAGTACCAGGGATTATTAAACCTGATTCTCCAATGGAGTGTTCTTTAGTATTATCTGTAGAGCTTGTTAACCAGGCTTACTCTTATATTTTTCTGGCTCAATATATCTAGGGTGTGATCCGGGAATTCATATTTAATAAACATTGTTGGTGATTCTGAGTCAAATGGCCTAATTCATGAAACACTGTTTTATTTTATTTATTATTATTATTACTTTGGAGGGGGTGTAATACAGGGTCTTACTTTGTAGCCCAGACTGGCCTGGAACTCTCTAGGCAGACCAGGCTGGCCCCAATAACATGTCAATCCTCCTGCCTAAACCTCCCAAGGGCTCGTATTACAGGCATGTGCTACCACACTCAGCTAAGAAATACTATTTTAAACTAATCAACAAGTAGCTTTGGAAATTTTAATGGATATAGGGATATTTGAAAATCTATAACAGGCTCTTGCTGACTATAAATGTTAGTGACATTTCTACCTTAAATTTTCAATTGTGTTCACCCACATAGAGACCCATACAAACACTTCTACCCATATACTTACTCCTCTATGGGCTGGGTCCTGATTCCTTCCTGTATCATCCATTGCTGATAGCCTAACCCTTTTCTGGGCAGTTGCAACTATAAGGGCCCTTGTTGCAATGTGCAATTTGCAAGGTAGATCAGCTAATCATGAATAATTGAGAGGGGATTATTTTTTATCACAAAAATTTTTTAAAGCTTAAAAAATTTCTCACCTCCCCGCATCACAAAGCGATTTTACTTCTGAAAATTTCCCACAGTAACTGTAGAGAATCCTGATGTTCAGATCATCTATTGCACCAAAAAAACCATTCACAGAACTGGCAGCAAGCTCACTACCTTGAGAAGGGTGTGACTTGGCAGGTCAAAAGCAACTAAAATAGTCAAAGGCCACTAAGCTTTTAGTGAATAAATACCAGAATTTACCCATGGAGGTCAAATGTTGAAAAATAAATAAAGTGTATTTCAGGGATCCTTTCTCATCCTCAAGGGTCTCCCAGAAATCTCTGAATGCCTATCATCAATTTGGTGCTCCACTTTCTTGGGCAGATATGTTATTCTGGGTCACTTACCTCTCCTGGTTAGCCCCCTTTGAGGATTCTTTAAGGTAATAAGGAGTAATCTGAACAAAGAATTCTAGTTGAAATCCTAATGGCTGATAAGGATTTAACTCATTCCCTTCCAGATAGCACATTTGCATCTTAGTACAGGGTTTACAGTGCAATAAAAGAAATAAATGAATTTTTGAAATTTCAAACTAGTGGAAGATTGTTGGAGAAAAATACTTGGGGGAATCAGGTGCCATTTTGCAGTCTTCAAATGATGCAGGTTAATATTTTCCCCTAGAACAGTCCTTGGCTCAGCTATATTAGAAAATGACATTATTACTCTTCTTTCCCATCAGTGAGTACCTGCCACAGGCCTCAAAAATAAAGTCAATTTCTTAAGATCTTCTGGGACCACATAGAATTTGAACTGTGTTGTACTTCTTGCCTCTAACCCTGTTTAAGAGAAGTCAGACAGCCTAGAGGCCATGTTACATGCCTCCTTCTGGCATGCCTTGGTCCAGAGAAGCAAAGTGGAAAGGGAGTTGCAACCACAAGCCAACCTAGATTTCTTGAGCAGGTTGTTTCTAAAATGGGCATTTTGGGGTATGGCAAAAAGCCAAGACACTGTCATCTTAACTCCTGAGCTACCTCCTCTCTCAGTCTTTCTTCTAATCTCTCTCCACATCCCTATAAAAACCAACTGTAAATAAATGCTGTCATAAGACAACTAATCATGCTATCTACCTGGCTGAAATGGACCCAAAGTTGTTGGGAATATGATAGAAAGAAACATCTGTGAATCAGAATGAACAAAATGTTTCTCTTTTGAAGGTGAGTGGGTACAAATCTGGGTAAAAGCTTGTCTGAAAGAGCTGTTCCTTTGACAACTACAATCTCCCTGCTCTGGGCTCTTCTTACTCAAAGTGAGGTTCAAGGGCTAGCAGTATTAAGTTCACCTGGGAGCTTGCAAGAAATGCAAAGTCTTGGCCTCCATAGCAGGACTATCAAATCAGAGTCTTTATTTTAACAAACCTCCAGGTGATTGGTGTGCACATGAAAGGTCAAGAAGTGCTTTTTTACACTTGATTGTGCCATATTGGATTGAGGGATCATTACTATGGTGTTTTCTATCCTAATTCTTGTCCTTGCTCCTTGGCCTCCTCCAAATAAGAACAAATGATGGTTGTGTTGAGGGTAACTGTTTAAAAAATCAGTGGCAGTTGGGAAATAAAAAGCACATAGGTACAGACTGGAGGATATAAACACTTCTCTCACCAGCACTCAATGGAAATGGAGAAGAGAGTGTACTGGCTATTTCCATTGGGAGGGAGGCCAAAGTGTATGCTTGAGCCAATGTAAGGGAGGGCTGGAGGGAGTAAAGAGGAGACACTTCTAGGTTAGGCTTCCAAGTGCCTACAGAACTATCATTTGGTGCCTATGAGAGGGATGCTGCTTTGTAAAACATGGCATTACACATGCCATGCCAGGGAATGGAAACTTCCAGCTCAACACTCAGGTTCCCAACCCCCTTCTCCTCTCTTATTACCTTCCTTCTGTGCATGGTATCCCCTGCCAATGCTCCAAAGGCAACTTCAGATGCTACAATAACCTTTTTAATAAGATGAATACCTATGAACTTAGGCTTCTTCCCAAATTACCCCAAATGCTTTTAGGTTTAACATGGAGAAGTTGAACCTGCCTTTATTTTGGTGTACTTATACCCAACCTACTATGCAGCTAGCTTTTTACTTTGGCCTATAAAGGCCTTCCATGACTAAAGTTGACTTTTGGTTTGGGTAGAGTGGACAGACACTCGGAGCATCATATCTAGAAACACTTCCATTTAAGTATCTTTCATTGAAATTGAGACATGGCTAAGCATGGTGGCATAGACCTGTAATCACAGTGACTTGGGAGAAGGAGGCAGGAGGATCAAAGTTTGAGGCCAGAGGCAGCCTGTCTCAAAATAAAAAATAGAAAGTGGGCTGGGGGTACAGTCCAGTGGTCGACTGCTTGCAAAGTATGTATCAGGCCTTGGGTTCAAACTCCAAGTACCTCAAAAAAGAAAAAAAGGAAAGAAGAAAGAAAGAAATTGAGACATGATGGTTCCCATAGTCCCTGGTTTTAAAGTAAATACTCCCCTGTTACATATATTAACCTATTATCTACCATTTTCAGGTATGTTCCTGTATTAGGTAAAAAGTTGTTACTCCCAAAGTAAAGTTCCTGAGGAGGATAGACTAAGAACAGGGCTATTCTGATGCAAAAAGAGATTTAGATCTGGAAAAGTCCAACGTAGGAATTAGTCCCTAGGTAAGTTCAGTGTGGATGAGACACCTGAATCAGGGCCAGTCACCAAGTAGGTTGTTGAACACCAGCCAAAGGTCATGAGCTGGACAGACAATACAAGAATAAAAATAATGGCAATGGACGAAGTAGAAATATGAGGAAGACAAATTCTGTCCACCATAACCCTTTGCAATGGACTGACCCCTTTGGGGGTAACTGTCCTACTCAGGGTGGTTGCCACACATAGATTAAGGCTATTTGTAGCACTGTGTCTAGAGCTCTGGCATTTCCTGAGCAGCTCTCAGAAGACAGGGAGTTCCTTTTGTCTTTGCACAACTCCCACACACCTGCTGAAAAATACCTATCACCCCCACCTACAGTTTTAATGGCACTCTCCTCTGGACATTTCATCTAATTAGCTCCACATTACCAAATCAAAAGGAATAAACTGAAAATTGATTTTTTTAAATGGAGCAGGTAAATACACAAATGATCTTAACCTTCATAGGAGATACAAAGTTTTATGGAAGGTCTTTAAAATATATTTGTAGTCCCCATCTAAGAACTTCTGGGTAAATCATCTGGATACAATTGTTTATTTCCCTTCCCCAAAGTTATAAATTCTATCTTCTAAAACTCAGCCCTCTCTTAAAATTCATGTTGTCTTTTAATCCTAATACCAACTGTATAAAAATGACAAGTCTCTTTTCCACAAATACAGACAAATAATGACACCTCAATAGGTTCATTTATTTTTCAGTTTGTTAAAATGAACCAAGCCAATCACCTCTGACTACTCATAATAATGAAATGTAATAATATATCAGGAGCCAAAAAAGTATAACAAAACCCTCAAGCAGCCCCCACTATTCTCTCTCTCTTAGGGACTAGGGAGGGAAATGCAGAATTAAGGATATCTCCACAGAGGCAGCCTGCAGCCGTAGCACTGTGGCATCAGATTCTGTCAGATCTCAGAAGCTAAGCAGGGTCAGACCTGGTTAGTACTTGGATGGGAGACCGCCTAGGAACACCAGATACTGTAGGCTTGAGAGAAAGACCCAGCAACCCACTCCCCAAAATGAATCCACCACTGAAAACCCAATGAATAGTAGAGAAGCATTGACAATAGTGTTTTGCCTGTTGTACATAGGGTCACTATGAGTCGGACACCAACTCAATGGCACCTCACAACAACAACTATAGAGGCATAAATCAAGGGGTATGGAAAACTAGTCTCACTTAGGGAAACTGTTAAAATTACAGAAAAGAAGAAAAATTATGGCCCATTTTGCAGTAAGCACAGATAAGAGAACGGAATAATCCTCTTTACTCTTTTTCCTAAAAAACTTTATTTTGCCCCTATGTTCATTTAGTGGATCAATAGGAAGATGCCTTGTAGGAGAGGTAATATACTTTGCAGGAAGCTCACCTTTATAGCCTGCTGATTGCCATCTATTTTTACAGTCCAAATGAACAGCATCACCTTCCTCCCTTCCTCCTCTATAAAAAATAGATTTTTTTAAAAAAGCCATAATAAACCTTATAAGAAGGTGACATAAATCTTTGCCTGGCACCACTGAGGTGACCTCCTCCTGCTTCAGTGGACTAAGCCAGCTGGCCAGAGGGGCTGAGATGTGAGCTAAACCAGTGAGCTTACTGAAGAGTGGCCAGCAGACAGAGAAGAGGAGAACAGTGTAGGTGAAAAGATCAGCTAGAGGAGTGATGGGGGGAGGTGGAGCCAGAGTAGACATGGGTTAGTATAGGAAATCTATTTGAGGGCAATAGCCCTGATTCCTGGTCTTCACTTTAGTTCCAAATCCTACATGGGAAAGACAAACATCCAAAGCAAATAAAAACAAATAAATACAACCCACCAAATTGCAGAGCAAGGGATCAAGGGAGACATTTCATTCCTAAAAGGACCTAAATGGTTAAATGGATCCTGGCAGTCAGAATAATTAGATAATTAGATTGTGACTCTGTAGGCTAGAGACAGAAACCTGTCTCGGCTAAGTACACTTGGTAGCAAAATGCACTCAGTTATAAAATAGCGTGTTCTCAGTTAGTAGGTATATTTCAAATACCTTAACAAATTAATAGAATAAAAATTTGCAGCTGATGGGCTACATTTAGTCCAAAAAAGGGATTTTGCCTGGGGCTCCATTAGAGCTAGTCTCCTAAGTCCCAGTCTCCATCCCATCATCACCATTGAGCCTCCATCAACAGATTTTTATTTAAGCCAACGCATTTAGAGCACAATTCTGTGGTGAATAACCTTTAAGGTTACATTTGCCTTTTCTTGCTTCTTGCAAACAGTGCGTAATCCACGAGCACATTTGTTGGCTATAAAGGTGTACAACAGCAATTTTTGCAATGACAGTGCGGAGAGGGAATATGAGATCTGTGTGCTAATGAGCTGACACTGCAGAGGCTGGGGCGGTGTAGTGTGGAGTGCACTACAAGTGCACAGCAGCAAGATACAGGAGGGGACTTCAAGGGAATCAGCAGCATTTCCTGAGGAACCAGGGTAGCAAAGCCAGGCAATGGGAGCCAGCAGTCTCTTGGTGTTTCCATACCCTTCAAAGCCTGAGGATGATCAAATCTGTTTTTTAAACAATATGTAACCTACAAGATGTATGTACATCTCTTTTCTTATGTACTGATTGTGTGTGTATGCATGCCTATGTGTATTTATAAATGCATGTATCCTGAGACCAGAATATGCAAACCATCCTTCTTTCTGGGTTTCTCCAGGTAAAATGAAAAGTAAGACAGCAAACTCTGCTAATTCCTATGAAATGGAACATGTGTTGTAAATCAGATGAATCCCTTCGATAAACTTCAATTCACCTCTGAGCTGAGATCCCAAATGAACCACCATTCAAAGCAAGGGAGGCTTTTATTGGCCTCTTAAGGCACAGAATGAAGTTGGAGTCTGTCTTAAACAAACCTCTTGGGGCTTCTGCAAAAAAACCTGGTTGCTAGTAAAGAAGAGTCTTTAAATAACTGATGCCTGGGATTTCATGCAAGGAAGTCTCCTGAATATCGAGGGAGAGTAGAGGATAGGGCTACATATGAAGACATTACCATTTGTTTCTTCTTTATGTGTCTGCCTACCTATGCCCTAGAAAGTGTGCCTGCCTCAGAAGTGAGGGTGAAAGAAAGATCATGAGAAAAGATCAACTAGTGCTAGGAGAAGCTGAAACTAAGAATTCTGCACGGCAATGGGGAAAAGTTTCCTTATTTTTTACCAGCCTGATAAGAACCAGATAAGAAAGGTGGGTGACGAGATTTGGACTCATCTGTGGTTTTCTCAAATTCTCCCTAGATTTTCAATGAATGGCAGGCAAGAGGATATAGGGGTTTTTCTCTATACAATCAGGTAGTCACTTGGAGGAATGGAATCTGGGGTCACTTGCTAGGTTTCAGCACTGAACTAGAATTGTATGCTGACATTTAACATATTTGATCCCTACTTCAATGAGAAAAAAATAATCAAGGCCAGGGGGTAGGGGAAAGTGGATTAGACACCTTCAGGGCTTCTCTGGCCCCTTTAAATCATCGGTTTCTTCATTCAGAGACTATAGTTGGACTAGTCATCTTTCTTATAAGAAGCTACCAGGCAGTAGCTGCAAGGAGACAGCTTTGAGATCTGGCCCCCATTCAATGATTGTGACATTCAGACATGACTGTTTCAGGGACCAGAGCCTATGACAGCTTTCTTCCTCTGTTTTCTGAGCTATAAAGTCTGAGTGTGCAACAGGCAGCTGGGTACACATCACTGGTTTCTAGATATTTCTCCCATGTGTGGTGTGTGTCTGTGAATGTATAGATGTATATTTGATATAACTAAGGGCAAGATCACCTTTTGGGTGTGTTTTTCCTGTTGCCTAGTGAACCATACCCCTTCTCCCACATTCTCAAACCCCTAGCCATAACCCAGTCTTGTAAGTAATAGTACTATATATTTAGGGTAAGGGATTTTGATCAATTGCTTTTCTTTCCCATGATTGCTCCTTTATTGCCCTGAGAGGTAAGGCAACTCAATACCAATGTGGATGACTTATTACCTGTTCCTATACCTGCGGTTTTCACTTGGCAAGGATCATTTCCTGACTGTTCCTTGGGTAGGGTTCTGATAGCCCTAGGCTGGCAGGTGTGGATCTAGTTTGACCATAAGAACAGGACCAAAAGCCTGGGAAATCAATCATTCCTGAGAAGCCAAATGGCTATATTGTACCTGTTCTCATCAGTGGAAAGACAGTGAAGGGAGTTAGAATAAATATTATTCATTATTAACGACAAAACCCTGGTAGTCTCGTGTATTTGGTTTTAAATCTGTTCTAATTGATATTTAGGAAGCTACATTTGAGATTCAGCCTCTTGAGGAGATCACAGTGCTGCAGGATTAAGAGTCAGATGTGCCTTGTAAATGCTGTGGAGACAGGCTAGGATTATCAAAATAAGATACAAAGTAAAGCCAGACATTTTTTAACTTTCACACTTAGCTGGAATTAATAAATTCCTATTTTTGTTAATGTTGGAAATTCAAAGAATGTCAAATATGGACTATCTCAGAAAATGTCCATAAAAGGATCTGCATCATCAGCTAAGATTTTCTTAAAACTGATAATTGTCACATTGCTTGCGAAGTACTTTGTCCCCTTCCCCATGGTCCAAGTCTTCAAATCCAAAGAACCTGTGCCCTTGGGGACCTTTTATGAAATTATATATCCTTTGAAACAGGAGGTTTTGAAGAAAGTCATACAAAGTTTAACTCCACCAAACATAAATACCATTTCTCTCTTGAAAGAAAAATGAAAAAAACCCAAATTCCAAACCGTACCAGCCATAGAAACAAAACACACTTTTATGTCATACGAACCTCATTGTTGTGAAACTTTTACTGAAATAAACTTAGATGAAGAATACTCAGGCTTTATCACCAAATGTTCCACTTCAGTAAAACCTTGTGTCCAACAGGCTATTAGCCATTTGGGTTCCTATAGTCTTACTTTTAAAAATGTTCCTTATCGGGAGGAATAATCACATCTATGGATTTCAGAAATGGCTTTGGGGCTGATGAAATGTGTCCTTTCTATATTCAGTTTTCCTGTTCCAAGCCTTTCCCTTCCCCACACCTCTTGTTCTCAATTAAGAACTGTGTTGTCCTTAACAAGGAGGGGAAGTGAACAACATTAGGGGAGACTGAGCTAGCTTTCCAAATGTTCACCTGAGCACTATCTTCACCCTGTGTTTCAGTTTGTCAGGCGTTCATCATTGCAATCAGTTTGTAGTCTTATCACCTCCTATCAGGGCTCCTTGGTAAGAAAGGTGATATTCTAGGACAGAAAGAGGCCAGGGAATCCAGCCTGATCTGTCCCTCAAGGTCACTTGTTTGCAGGATTCTTATATTTGGTTCCTACATATTAGGTAATTGTCAAATTCGGCTCATTCGTACCGCCAGGCTCTAGCTTTAACACTCAAGTAATGTACATCCTGAATTGACTTAATCAAAAAGCTGCCACTGCTTCTTTTTAAAATCCCATCTGAAGAAATTTCCCTGAACAACCATGCTATTTTTTTCTTTCTTTTCCCCAGCAAAAAAGGGTGCGGGGGAAGGAATGCCAGTTTAGTAGGGAGGAAAATGAAACTTTTGTATCAAACGTTATTCAGGACAGAGTTTTGCCTCCTGCCTTGAGTTTTGCCCACTGCTTTCAGCCTGACAGCAGCATCCTCGAGGTTGATTTATGAAACACGAAACCAGGACTGACTAGAGCCTCGAAATGTCTACTGAGGCACTCACGCCGAGCACACACATAGACCCCAAGCACTACAAGCAAAACGCAAATGAGGTCCCCAAGGTCCCAAAGGAAGGTAAAGCAGATCTACTTACAAGCATTCGTCACAGAAAAACTATTGGAGGAATCCAAGTGATCTACGTGGTAATTCAGATGGAAGGGCTTCTCAGTGGTGTTCTGGTTGGTGTTGTATAACTGCACGGCAAAGCGGAAAGCACTGTGCTCCTGCACCGTGTTCCTCATGAAAAGTCCACCTACAAGCAAAGGGAACCAAGATTTGGCTTGTGTCCCTGCACCCTAGGGCGGGTTAGAAATCGGCGAACATTCGATACTAGATACCTCTTAGTGTTAACTAGCATGCTCGACTCAGCATTGATTTTTCAACCTGTGCGTCTTTCAAGACTTGTGAACTCAGATTTCGGCCAAGAGAAGCCTGGTTTCTCTTGACTCAAAAGAGGCTGGAGAGAAGGGAGAAAGGGGAGAGGGAGCTGCTGTGGGGCAGGACGATGGAACCAAGAGGGGGTCGATTCTTAGGGTAGCCTTTTATTCCCTCCCTCCACCCCCCCTCCATCCCCACAGCTGGTTCATCTTTTCCTGGGGTAAATGAGCAGGTTGGGAAGAAAAACAATTTCATTTCCCTTCCTGCCCCATCCCGTTCCCCATGAGCCAGTCTCCCCCGTGACAGTATGGGGGGATTAGTTGAGGAATGGGAACAATTCTAACTTCTCTACTTGTAAATACAGACAGAAGCCGCAAGAACTCCCTTCCGGCTCCCGGAGCCGGGCTCCAGCCAGACACAGCAGCAATTCATGAATTCGTGGTCTGCGTGACTTCTCCGCTCCCTCGCTGGTCTCCCTGTCTCACCCCCGCCTCCTACCCCAGCCGCCGCGGACCTTGGCTGCTACCGGGTCTGGGGAATCCAAAGTGAGTTCCACCTTCTCCAGCACTAGCTTTCCACCCCCCCGCCCCGGAGCCAGCCCGAGACGCGGGACTGGGTACCCTGGGCCCAGATTCCGCGCCCTGGCGCGGCCAGATGGGCAGCATCACCCTGGGACAACTTCCAGCTGCTGCACTCACGCCATGGCAAAGTCCAGGGCAGCAAAGCTGAAAAGCCGCTACTCTTCGCCCCCTTGCAGCCTCACAGCCTCCGGCGCATCTCCCCAGCTCCTCTCAGCTCGGAAAACCTGCCAGTCCACCCCCATTAGCCCCAGGAGACCCCTCTCTTGTCCCCGATGCTCCCCACACGAGTAGCTCCTAGGGGCTCCGATCCCCGCGATCTCTGCCCAGTCTCCATCCCCAGTCACCGGTCCTCAGGCCATGCAGGACAGGGACCCGCGGCCGCGGTAGCCCCGCCGGGGCAGTGGTCTCTGATGCAGAAGAGCCTGGCCCCACTGGCTGGCTCGCTGGCGCTTACCTATGCTGATGGTGTTGGGGAATCCTCCGTGAGAATGACCCAAAAGCCCCAGGACTAAAAAGAAGACCGCCCGGAGCACGCTTTGCCCCATTTTCTTCTGCCTGGCCATGATACGCCTAAAACGAAGCTGACAAGAGCATGGGCGCAACTCGGGAGTCGTCCAAATAGTAATGGGAAAAGAAAAAGAATTCGCCGGCTCCTACACCCCCTCCCCTCAACTTGCTCTCGCTCACTCTTCCTTTCCACCCCACACTAGTCCTCCTCCACCGCCTCCTCCTCTGCTCCTCTCTCTCTCTCTCCCTCTCTCTTCTCTGTTCCTCTCTTGCGCGCTCTCTCTCTCCCCCCCAGGATCTCTCACACCCCCTCCCCGCCCCCCACCTCACTTCTGTCTTCACACCAATCTAGAAGGCGGGTTCATTGGCTGCAAGCTGGGTTCGCCAAAGCGATTTCTCTCCCTATCAGAGAGGGGGGGGGGGGGGAAGAGAGAGAGAGAGAGAGAAAGAGGAGAGAGAGAGCGAGAGAAATAAAAACCTAAGACACAAAACAAACGAAACAACAAACAACAAAAACAAAACAACAAAGGAGAGAGATAAAGAAATAAGAAATTATAAAGAAAACCCAAGACTCGCCCCCACCCCCGAAAGATGGTGGTTCTAAAGAGGGGGGGAAAGAAGAAAAGAGCTAAAAGGCTCAGCGCCGGTGAATTGGGCTCTCCCAATTGGGCCGGTAGGGGGATATTGATCAAAGTTGATCTGACGTGGAATTAAAGCCGCACACCGCTTAGCTCCACTGCAAACTGCAGCCGCGGACTGCAAAGCCAAGGCGCTGGCGTTTGTCAACACGGGAGAAGGGTTCAGTAGAAATACACCAGTCCTCACGTGGACCAGGC